>CAIGRF010320138.1:8546-56238 GCA_903798235.1 Fraxinus ornus | reverse complement strand
GAAAAGAGCTTTTCAAATTGGGGTCATGAGCACGCGTCTGATAACCGTAGTCGGCCAAAATACTAAAACGTGTCCAAAAAGGCCCCAATTAGAAAGTGTCGTAGATTACTTGCCATTCTTCCGCTGATCCGCCAACTCATGGTACTTCAGCGCCATCAACGAGCTATCTGAGAACTCGGCTTCGTCTGACTCGAGTCCTCTTTCATCCCGAGTCATCCTGCATCAATAACCATGTTCTAATATTGTAATGTAGGACTTGTTCAATGCACTGTTGGAGGAGGTGGAATCTCAACAAGTAAGATCAGGAATGCGCGCAAGTGTAAGTTTATTATTCATTTGTATTATAGGATTTGTTCGATGCCCCACTGTCAATTATGACATTTGTTGTTCAGTCATGTAGTCTCTGTGAGCAGGGGAGTCGTCCATCTAGTAGCCGAACACTAGCTACATCTTTGCAGTCAAATTCGCAGGCACAGAATCTGGAGGCAATGGTGGACAGTATTTAGGAGTTGGACGATGCTGAAGCTTCGTAGTCAAGGACAGCTAGAATGTGTTCCCCAAATCTTCTTCTGCTACATCTCGCCAAACCTGAATGACTTCTCCCAGTTTACATGCAGTTTATTTAGTTTCATTGGAGTGAAGAACACGATAATTTTCTTTATGGAAGTGGTTTGTTTTGGATAAGACTTTTAGGGTATTGTTGTGAATTAGTTTTGGTGGTATTTGCTGTGCTTATGTTGTTCTTGAAAATAATCTTTTGAATCGTAAAGTTAATGTATTTTGCTGTCTTATGGGGAATAACATTGTAATGAACAATTCTATTACGCTAATTTATGTACTTTGCTATCTATTGCAGCCTCTGTTTCAATATACTTCACGTCGTCCAAGACAACCTCGGCAATATGGTTTTTGACTTTTATGAATCTTTTGGAATTTGCTCTCACACCGAAGCTGAAACAAGAGATCCATTACGAGGATTAAAGACATGTCTACAAATAGGAATTTGAAACATCTGGATAACTGGATTGAACTTGACTCCAGTGCATTGGTTGATCTCGTCCAATCGTATGGGTCCATGGTTCGTTCAGTACCAAGTCCAAGAAATCTAGACATGCTCAAATGGTGAATTAGACGCTAAATTACATTTTCAGAGAAGTTAATTAAGCTTCAAGTGGCTACTTGCAGACATGGATGTTCATTCGGTTCGATTCATCGTTTTTGGTTGCCAAGCATCGTGAGCTTGAGGGAGAATGTTAATGTAATAAATAGATTAGGTTAAGGGTAGATTTGTCATTCTATTTGTTTACTTGTAAGACTATTTAAAGTTTCACTTTCTTTGTATTTTTAATCAATTCAATCAATGTAGAAACCCTAGCCTCCCTTTGTTTTCTCTCTCTGTCTTTTGTATTGTTTGTTTTCACACATGCAATGTTTAGAAAAAGTGATGATGTGTTTGTGAATGAAGGGAAGGGTGTAGGGGAGTTAGTTCCACTTGCGGAAGGAAGAGATAGTGATGCTAAGCCTCAGAATTTGATTTAATGATGTGTGGGTCAAACTCCAACAATTTTTTTTTTAATAAAAAGGAAAATAATGAAACTTATTTTTGAGTCCCTTTTTTTGTTGAAAATGTATTTTAGAATAGTATTTTATTGGACAGTGTATTGTTAAAAAGTAAAGAAATGTTTTGGGTTGCGTATAATATTATTTTATTGAAAAATGTGTGATTGAAAAGAAAATAGAGAAAATGTAATTTAAACAAAACAAAAAAAAAGATCAAACAAAGTCTAAAATATTTATTTACCAACTATTTAACTAATCTTGTAAGACTATTTAAAGTTTCCTTTTCTTTGTATTTTTAATAAAATCAATCAATGTAAAAACTCTAGCCTCCCTTTGTTTTCCCTCTCTGTCTTTTGTATTGTTTGTTTTCACAAATCCAAATCCCCATGGAGTCTAGGTGGAGGCCTAAAAATTTGACCTAGGCATCAGTAATGTTTCATCTGAAAAATAGGAAAAGTATGGAGAACTTCTCCCTACCCTTTTTTAATGATCAACTGGACGGAAATATCAATTGAAGATTCAAATTAATGTTATGTATTTAAAAGTGTTATAATCCACCTGAAAAAATGAAAATGGGACGAGGATAATTTGCTTTTTTAACATTATAATGCATCTTACCTTACATCAAAAAAAACATCGACAATATATTACCATATAAGACTATTTAGGCAAAGATCTAATTTCTCACTAGAGATACCAAAACAAATTGAAACCCAACCTCAAATCCTTTCGCAATGGGAGGTGAAATTGATGGTAAAAAGGTTCTTAGACATATAAATTTGTTTGAATTGACTTAACCACCCTGTGTATGTGGTAATTTGTTTCAACTCTATAACACTTAATTCTTCATGTATATTTATGTTAGTTCCTAACTAACGTGACAATGCTTTAATGATTGAATAATGCTATTTAGAACTGGTGATGCAAACACCAATTTAGGTATTCGTGCACGTGCCATTAAATGATTGAGTCAATTAAATGTAAAGATATATGCCCATTTAATTGACTCTACCTTATGTGTTTGTGTTAAACAACCCGGATGGCATTATTCTTAAAGATTAGGTTTATAGTTTAAGGTTGCATAAAATGTTTGTCAAGGATTAATGTCACAATAGTGAGCCAACTATTTACAAGCATGAACGAACTGAAAAATTATAGTTGTTAGCTAAACCAATAAATTCAACCAATTTCTCTACGTGGGAGGCTTACAATGGTAAAGTACTTATGAAATTACCACTGAGATCGACTACTTATTATTGAGTACAGTGTCATTGGAACCCCATTTCTCATTCTTCAATACTCAGATCTTCATATTGAATAGCATCAAATAGGTATTGTTCTACTCATATTTTAGAAACTTATTGGTCATATCGAATATTTTTTTTGATCTCTTTGCATAGATTCAAATTTATACAAATTTCATGTGTTTGTGCCAGTGTAAATGCATGTTTTATAGATCTATATATGTCGACGAGTCTATTGAATGTTATTTAGCTATTTGATTAGTTTAGGACACATAAGGTATGAGTACAAAAGTAAGTAGATCTTGGTTGATTTTGTATATAGGTGATATCGTTTTATTGTTCTCATAACACATATTCAGTTACTGCCTTCTACATGTTTTTTTATGAGAATAGAAGTGTACATACACGCGTCATTCTTGATCAGATCGAGTATCTATTTGATAAAATCACACAACTTTTTCTTATTTGGAATCATTGCGCTTTTGTCGTTATATGCATTTTTCTCACTTCTACCAATGCTTTTATTAAAAGAATCACAAATAGATTTTTGCATTTGGATATGCAAATTACTTGTTTGATAACATTATTTTGCCCCAAAAAAAAAAAAAAGGCAAAATGGCATGTGCATATGGCCGACCCCTGCCTCACCTACTAGGTACAATGGCTGGGTTTGCACCCCATTTTGTGTGCGATTCTATTTCTTTTTTTTTTTCGACTTTTTTTCTCAAGAAATGACCCTTTATGATTTTCAGAAATTTTTAATTTAAGAGTTCAACTGACTTCATGATTTAATTTATGAGTTGAAATGGGTACTTTCATGATTAAACTCTTTTTAGCATTCATATGAATGATGACTTTTAATTGTGGTTATTATGTAAGTTAATGGTTAAAAGTTCATTAAATGAATAGTTACTCTCACATCTCTTTGTCTACATTTGTGTTAGGAAAAAGAAGACATTTCATCTTCAACAGATATTTTGGAGAATTGCAGTGGCACGATGTCTAATGAAGATGGACACGAGCTTGATCTTACACTGAGGTTAGGTTTTCATAACAAAGTGGAAGACGAGAAAGAAAAGGTGGAAGACAACACAACAATCCTGGAATCGAATAATCAGGTACTCTAATGTACGTTAATTAATTGTGCTTGTGATGGATTTCATTTTTTAAGCAAACATTAATTTAGAATTTAGAATCTCAAAGCTCGCTTGAGGTAAAATATGCTACGTTTAGTAAAGAGGTTAAGTAGGATACTGAACAATTAGTTAAAATATCATTACTTATACTTTCATATCTTATATAGTATTGTGTATCAAATGTGCACTACTTTGCACCAAACATGCACTCGGTGTTTATTATCTTCACAAATATTTTGAACATATTTTACCATTAAAAAATAAGATCTTAGGGCATTTTGTTTTATAGTATTTACCTTGTGATTTTCTTTTCTTTTTTTAAATTTCTTATTGTAAATTTGATTACAATATGTGTTTGTAATGGGGTCTCTTATTGTTTCATTTTATGTACTTGTTATACAACTAATTTCAATTGAAAAATGACGTATTAATCGTTATTGAATGATCGTTTGTCAATGCAGCTTGAACAAGCAAACTCAAATGTCTTTGTGCAAGGGAACATTGCAACTATGCGACGATCAACTGTAGATCGTATTTGCAAAGTTTGTGGAGTCAATCAGACTCCACTATGGAGGAAAGGTCCTGACGGTCCACAAGTAAACACTTGACTTAGAATTTTCTTTGCCTTTAATGTTCTGACTCTTTTATTGTTTTTATTTACAGTGATTAATATTTTTCTTGAAAGAAGTATGTATCGACTATAAAATAATCATTTTTCTAGCTCAACGATGTGTATTTATTTTGATCTTATCCATTCAAATGCCTAGCAGTAGATATTTATGCTATAAATACATGGATAATGCTGTATAGGTGATCATCAACATGTTAGGTTAGCAATAAATGATAGCTAGGTCAAATAAAATGGGTCCACGTCTCTACANGGTGATCATCAACATGTTAGGTTAGCAATAAATGATAGTGTTGGGAGCAAAAGAAGTCCCACATCGACTAGACATGGGAAATATGATGGGTTTATAAGTGTAGGACAATATCTCCATTGGTATGAGGCCTTTTGGGGTAAAGCTCAAAAGCAAATCCATGAGGGCTTAGGCCCAAAGTGGACAATATCATACCAGTGTGGAGATATGTTGTGTCCATAAACCCAACAGATAGCTAGGTCAAATAAAATGGGTCCACGTCTCTACATTTCTATGGATTATTAACAGGTTTAGTTAGCAATAAATGTTAAGTGAAATGGATCATCATCATATTTAGTTAGTAATAAATGATAATTAAGTCAAATAAAATGGGGGTATATCTCTACATTGTTATGGACCCATTACTTAATGCCACTGTGGTGGCCCGTGATCATATACATATATATTTGAATACTTTGTTTTTACTATAATGTTCTATCTGACCGAGGACAATTTATGTGTTGTTTAGATGGTGTAATAGTTTTTGTGTTAGCGTCATTTTAAATTTATTAATTATTTTATTTTGGTGTATATACTTTTCTTTTTCAGACTCTCTGCAATGCTTGTGGGCTTCGTTATGTGCGAAATCTGGAAAAAAATGGCTAGGTACAAGAAAGACTTGGTTTGATACACCTCTCCTTTGAATAAAGAAAATGTGATGCTCCCAGACTTTCAAGTTTAGAATGATCTTATTATCTAGTCAATGAACAACGTCATGGTTTCATTTATAATTTATTTATGTTTGAGAACCAAACATTATGGCTAAATATCGTATCCATTAATTTTATGTACAATTAACTGTTTCCCATTAGACTTGTTTAAGTTTTGACATGCAATACAAAAAAACATTCTACAAAACTTACTAATGTGGGAGTTTTTAGTCCCTTACCTATACTTAGTCTGGTGATTTGGATCAATCCACTGCCTCATATATTGATTGGAAAGAATTATAACGAAAGCGGACATATCAGCCTTATCTCTAAAAATGACAAAAATATAAATAAGAAATAGCATAAAATAAACATTTGTTACAATTCCATTACATCGTTCAGGTTACACTACTAGAAATGGAGGCTTTAGAGACGGTTTTTTACCAACGGAAGCTATCTATTGCTATTAGTAACGGATTACTAACGATTTTCCAACAAAATGTTATAAAAAATGTATAAATATAAAATAAATGTGGTGGCAACGGAATTACCTACAAAATATAGCCGTCATTAAGATTTCGTTTTTTATCCGTTGGTAATTTTAAAAAAAAAAATATATATAAAAAATCACCAACGACAATTGTGACGTACTAATTGTTGATTGTAAAATTGTAAAAAAAAAATGAAACATTAATTGATATTTACCTACAGATTTATTCGTTGTTGATACATTAAATATCTATTTGTATTATATTCATATTAATTTATATAATTGTAAAATATTTCCTACACCTTGTTTTGTTAGTAAATGATTTAGAATTAAAAATAAATGAAAATCAAATATTCACTTGAGGGCAAAACCTAGACTCTTCTCTTCTCTTCCCCTCTCTTGCTCATCTCAACGCCTCTCTTCCCCTCTTTTGCTCATCTCATCCCCTCTCTCGCTCTACGTCATCATCCGGCCATCAGAATAAAGGGTATCGCCGACGAAAGCCATCAATTGATTCATACAGTCATCCCTTCTCTTCCCATCTCTCACTCATCTCATCCCCGGATCGTCTATCTCTCGAAATACTGGGCATCGCCCACACCAACCGTCATTGATTCATATAGCATCAACTATTGGGAATCTTCTTCTTCATTGCTCCGAGGTAGGCTGTGTAAGACTTAACTCTTGGATTTTTTTTTCTTCATCATTTTTATTGCTACCATTTTTGCTATTTCTAGAAAGTTGTATTGGGAATTTTTAAATATGTATTTGATAAAATGACGAGCTATTTCAACACGTTTAGTCTTATCATTTTGAACAAGATTATGAACTACGTCAACGTGTCTTATTATCACAATGCTAATTCATAGGCTTCTCAATTCCATCTATAGTTTTCCAAGTGACTGCTTTATATCATGGGACTTGGCGAATGAATTGTCTCTACACTACAAGCTACTAGATCTTGCTTCCCAGTAACAAAAGATAACTAAACCAGTAAAACAAGAACAAAAAGTTCATGTGCTAATCAGTTTCTTCTTCCGCAAGTTGTACGACTTTCTTGGCAAGCTCAAGTCTCCTTTTCTTCTTGAGCACTGAAGTCTGTTTTTGGCATTCCAGTTGATGTGTAGATATCATCGTTCTCATAATAATAGCCTCNTCCGCAAGTTGTATTACTTTCTTGTCAAGATCAAGTCTCATTTTCTTCTTGAGCTGAAGTATATTTTTGGCTTTCCAGTTGATGTTTAGATATCATCGTTCTCATAATAATAGCCTCTCCTATTGTTCCGGATCTTACACAAAACCCAATCGTCCAACTTGGTTCGACCTTCAACACCGTATTGCGGGGGCGGATGATCAATCACTCTAAATTTATGCATAATCCAAGATGTCTTTTTACTGCTGCTGGTTTTCCCATGTAGAATTGAAAAATCTGTTGAAATCCAATAGTTTTCCCATTATATTCCACATTTTTATCATGTCCTTTTACTTGCCAATATCCAACGACTCTAGATACATTTATATTCTCTTTTTGGTATTTTCAATCATTTAGTTCTAGCAAAGGAATTAATTGGATTCATTTTGCAGGTTTAACATTCGAACCATGCAATAATTCATGAAGAATATGTAATTAAAATTTTATGAATTGTTGTTGAACATTATGGCATCAAACCGCAGTTGGATGTTGAATCGGTATAATGAAGGATTTCTTTCGAACAGATTCATTGAAGGTGTTGAAGAGTTCATTGAATTTGTCATGTCTCGAACAAGAGATGGAGATATGATCAAATGTCCATGTTTTATATGCAAAAACACTAGGTTTCTGAAAGGAGATGTCAAATTTCATCTTTACAAAAATGAATTTACAAGGGGTTATACACAATGGAACGCACATGGAGAACCATTCAGTTTCAATGGTCCAAATTTGGTAGAGTCCTCATTATTTGATCATGTACATTAAGTTACTCAGGAACTTCGTAGAAGTAATAGTGTCACCACTTCATTTGTTCTATCATGTTTCTATATTTTCTTATAATAAACTTTATGTGTGTTCCAGTTAAGTGAAGTTATATATTTGGTTGATTTTTTGATAGCATTGTTTAATCCATTTTGATACCTTGTCATTGATAGTTGATGTAAATCAGCATTTATCTAGAACTGATTGGTGATACACAAAACATGTTTTTTATGGTTTTGGCTTGAATGACCCTCCAATTTTTATGGTTTTGGCTTATTTGCATTCTGCCCATTGGCAACGTGTAGATTCACTTGTAATATAATTCATGCCTTTTTCCTTTTATAAAGTTGAGTTGCTTCTCATTTTATAGGAAAAATATGATACTGCAATTCATGAAAAATATGATTCAAATGTGTTACAACCTGAAATTGACATTGAAGCATGGTGTGAAGCAATTCAAGGTCCTTGTAAGGGTGGTCGCTTGTATGGCCTTGGTATAGAACGAAAATATTTGCACAAAGATGTGACTTCCTCTGGTTCACCTAATGTTTCATATGATAGACATGCTGATTTCATCACTTTACAAGAGGAATTTCGTTCTACTTGTGAGAAGATAGTCAACTTACAAGGGAAAATAATGAATTACTTCAAAAAATGGAAGATGGTAGGCGAGAAGGAGAGAAGAAGCGCATTGAATTCGAACAAACCATACTTCATATGTTGGGAAAAAGGAATGCTTCACGAGATTAGTCATTTGAACACAATGATCTTCAATGGTTGGGCATAGTAAATGTTTATTTTGTTTATAAAAATTTACCACTGAATGTGTAGAACTTTCTTTTGCTAATTGATCAAGTGTATAACTTTGGTATTGACTTTTGAAATGTAAGCAAAACTGATCGTATTTTGTGTAACTTTGAATCTTGAATTAATAGAATGAAAATATTTGTATTTCGTATTTTTTATTTCGTATTTTTAACTTTTTGTAAATAGTTTATTCAGGATAGAAATTTATTAATATAATTATTAATTATTATTTTTTAAATGTCATCCAAATTTTCGATGAAAATAAAAAATGGAAGATTCGTAGCTATTTAGGAACAAATAGTTCCGTATGAAATATGTTGGTGGTTAGCGATGGAAATAAAAATGAAATATTTGTAGCTATTTAGGAACAATTACTTCCATAGGAAAATATGTTGGTAATTAGCGACGAAAAAAAATGGAAGATTTCGTAGCTATCTAGGAACAATTAGTGCCGTAGGAAAATATGTTGGTGCTTAGGGACGGAAACGAAAACGAAATATTTGTAGCTATTTAGGAACAATTACTTCCATAGGAAAATATGTTGGTAATTAGCGACGGAAGAAAAATGGAAGATTTCGTAGCTATTTAGTAACAATTAGTGCCGTAGGAAAATATGTTGGTGCTTAGGGACGGAAACAAGAACGGCATATGCATAGCTAATTTAGGAACAAGTGATTAAACCGTCGTTAATATATTGTCAACGGATTTCAGGGCTTCAGCGACGCATAATTCCGTCTCTGAAGCCGCACTTTTTTGTAGTGTTACTACAAAAATGAGCAATCGTCTGTTGACTCAAATAAATCGAGTTTGTTGCTAATCCATCCTAAGTAACTCCCTTAGCTATAGATCAAAGTCATGAAACTAAGTACTTGTGCAATCATATATTACAAATTTCACACCTTGTGCAATCATATATTACAAATTTCACACCTTGTTGCTGCATTAATTATCATATTCAACAACTATATATGATAATTAAGTTGGGGAAAGTCACGTACACAATGTAACACATGGTCGTGAAATTTAATTTGATTTAAATAAGTTGTGTTAGAATGGTGATACCACTTGGTAACCAAGATCATGTAATTTTATCTACATATCAAAAAGTAAGAAAAGTTTTTGTGGCTAAATATAGTTGTTCATCAATTAAATTAATATTTATTTATCTTATAAAATTTCAAGATCTATTTAACACATTAACTACTAGTCTATTGATTACACGAGGAATGCAGAGTACTTGTGAATATAATTAGTAGGGGCAATTGATGAATATGTTGGCTGGAACTGAGATTAAGTAGGCAAAGTAACAAGAATCTAACAATAAATCGACGGACAACAACAATCAAATAATAAGGCGATGAGGAAATAATATAAGACAACAAGGAGACAAAAATCCCAAGTTTTCAATATAAAAAAATTCTAATTATATAGGCCATGACAGGAAGTAATGATAAAAATTAAAATAAACACGGATGCGATCTCTATAGGCCACGTGGCATAATTAGTAGTTAGTATGGACTTCTTCTCCGAAGACCAAGCCACAATCGCTGTACCTAGGAGAAGTGGAACACGTGGCTTAATTAGTAGTTAGTATGGACTTCTTGTCTAAAGATCAAGCCATAGTCACTGCACTAGGTGAAGTGGATAGGGTTAGGAGGATGGAGCACCCTTTGCCATGAGAAATAGTCAGCTTCACTGGCTTGGATTGGAAGGAAGAGCTCCACTTTTGACGAAACTCTTTGTGAATTCGGACCCTCAGGAAAGGCATAATGTTCTGACACTCCTTCTGAGAGAGGCTTAGAACAAACTTAAAGTACTTTGTAGGACATCGCCATTTGCACTATCGATGATTGCTGCCTGCACCCACAAACGATGTCTTCGACCTTTACAGTATGATGTCTCATCAAGTCAAGCATACATCTTGGGGAATATCTAGATTTTCCAGTTTGGATGAAGGGCTTTGCTTAGAGAGCTTTTTAAGGCCAGTGTTGAGTCTTGAACCCATGACCTGCCTATTAAATGTGCTTCCAACAATTCTGTGATAAAATCGTGTTTCTGGAAATGATACTTTTACTAATTGGAGACAAAGGCTGGATTGTTGACACTTGGCACATCTCTCGTCATTGGATGTGATTCTAGAGTCTTCGACTCTTTATCTTCTTTGAGACGCCTTTTTGAGATCATACCTTTGGGTTCTCTCGCGTCTGTTAGAGAGAATAACCTCATTCTTTCTAGGGTTTACATTCTTGAGTGATTGAATCGTGTAAATTGTATATTCTCTTAGATCTACTTCTGATTGTTGTGAAGTGAGTACTTTGAGTGAGTTTGGGTGCTGAATCTTGTGTGATTCGAGCAGTGAGAAAGGGGTTAGGCAGAACTTTGTGATCTGGCCTATTTTATGCCTTAAGGGTGTTCGATCTAAAGGCTTGTGTAAAGATAAGTCTCTGTGGCCTCCTTGTATTCTTGAACAGATGCTGTAACTGTTGGCTGCCATATTTTGGCTATTTAGTGCAAGAGAGCAATATCCAATTATTTGGATGCTCAACGGGGATGTAGGCGTTAGATTCGGTCGCCAAACCTCCGGGGCTTTGGCCGAAAGAAATCTTGTGTTCATTCTTTAATTTCTGCACTTTAATTTATGTCTTGAGATTAAATCTTTAAGATCTTATTTTAATATCGTGTGTATTGGGCCTTTTCAGCCAGTTTAGATTAGCGTAGGCAAGTACATTCTGAATTGCCTTGTGTCTTCATCACTGAGCTCATTTTATTTAAACTCTTATCGCTTGCATTATCAAAATTTCATTAAATATATGCAATAGACATACCAGGTTCATAAGTCATCATTCTTTTACATATATTGACGCCACACCTTGGCTCAATTCACAGTTTCAGTTCGTAAGTTCCAAATTTGTTTGCGCACTTCTAAAGGGTGCGAATATTTAACTCATGGAGGGAGGGGCCTTAACAAGGAGTGGTGAAAACAATAAATCTTAAGCCAAAGGAATATTTTACAAACAAAGATAATAATCTTTAGAAACTTGATATCGAAATCTCCAGAAATCTAATATAACAATCACAACCATCCATTTCTACGATAATGGGGAAAAAAAACCTAAAACCCACAAAATGAACAAAGTTTGCAACCAAAAACTATAGCACATCAGTGGAGAAAAAAAGAAGAAAGCTCACACCCCCTTCTTTCACAATTTTTTTGTCTCCATGTGCAAAAGTGGCACTTTTCTCCAAAAGTACAGGATCCTTTTGTAAGCTTCTCTCTAAGTTTCATTTTATAGTTGTTAGCAGGTGCAATGGCTGAAATTAAAGGTTTCTTAGTATGCATAGCTGAGGTGGAACTGATATTCACTATAAGTACACGTACCATTTGACAGGCCTGTTGGATCTGATAAATTGTAAACTCAAGTTTAATGTTTTTTGTGATAGGATCCGACTTGTTATCTCTTATGGAGAGCTTGATTCCTGTCAAGCGGCGGTGGATTGTTTTCGAGTTCACTCCACTTTTTCCAATGATGGCACCGGACAGAGAAGCATCAATACTGGTCTTAGCAGTTACCCAGACTCCAAAGCTGGCAGCAGCTCCAGAGTTCATCATAGTCTGATCCATGTGACCACCATATCTTCCATGCATTTTTCTCATAGCAAGAGTATCCTCGTGCGGAGCTGCTATTGGCTTGCCAAGCTCCCACTCACCATGGGCAAAATGGCATGGGGAGACAAGCTGTCTTTAATGCAATCATTAGTGCTTCCATTATCTTGTATCAATGCTACCTCCCATTTTCTCCGAATTGCTTTTTATCAATCCTTATTGAGATTGTGTAACATTTATACTTATTTGTGAGTTTGGAGTGGTGACTTTGACACTTTTGTAACTAATGAGAAATAATGGGAAAAGAAAAGAAAGGGAGAGAAAAAAAAACCCACATGCTCTCCCCACACCCTCCACCAACCTTCTTTCTCTAGTTTTTAATGGTCAAAAGGACGAAAATATCAAATGAAGATCCACACAACTTGATTACAAATGCTCTCCTAGAAAAAATCTCGTCCTAGGTACATATTTGAGAGGTTTAGATCCCAACTGCAAAAGAAAACAAATGGGGACCTAGATGCTAGGAGACTCATAGGTTGGAAATCTCAACTGCAAAACTTCCTTTCTTTATTCATCGAGAAAGAGGTGGCAAGGGCTCATGTCACTTGCAGAGCCAATCTGGGTCCAACATGTACTGCTACAGGCCAGCCATGCCCTGTGCAAATGGATCAGTTAGACCTGTTATTAATGTTTCTCTACATTGTTACCTTTTTTTATTATTATTGAAAATCCAATTCTTGTAACATAAAAATTAAAAAATACTGGTTCCGCAGGACATTTGACGAGCCAAGTGTGAAGTGTAATACACCAATTGCACCAAGTATAACCGGGCTCAGTCTCCAAAATCAACAACCACAATCCTTAAACCATCACAAACCAACACTCCCAATTTGGTTGCTCCAACCAAATGAATAACCCACCAAGAGTTTTGAGATGAGAAAGATAAAGTCAAGAAAGATTAACCACCAAGGTTAATCAAAGGAAGAAGAAGAGAAGACTCAATTCCAAGACACAAAACAAGGCACAAAGCACACGGTCAAGAGAGGGAATGGAGGGGTCGACTTCTTCAAGGCACAAAGCAACGGCTTTAATTGTTTTCTCATAACCTAGCAATAGAGATGGGTAAGTATATGTAGGAATAGAAAAGGGCTTTTAGGTTAAGTTAGGGATTAGACCCAATAACTCAAAGTAGTGGGCTATTAACCGTAAGAGCCGTCCTAATTCGGGTTGGACCATGAGNCCAAGTGGGTTACGTGGATGGTTCCAGTAATTGTGGTGTCGATATACAATCAGTCAATTGGCCGATGCCGACTGAATAAAACTACTTTCATCATCGCCCGAGGAGGTCGTTTGACAACAAATTGTCTAACACCAAGTAATGTCCATGTTTTGACAAGCAAGCCAACCCTGCTCTCCCTATTGCCATCCCTAAAAAAGAGAGAAAATAATTATACAACATTATTACATGTATCACCTTTACCTCTAATAAAGCATTGTCTATATATTGACAGCTATAACTATTAAGCATAACAATCTAATTCCTCTCTTGTTCGAGAGAAAAAAAAATATTGAAAATCAATCTCAAATCCTTATGGCATAGAAGGTGAAAGCAGTACGAAGGTTCGTTGAAGTATATAATTTGATCATATGTGTGTACACAAGTAAATTTGTTGATTTGACACACCCTCTATATGTGTATGTTGTGATTTGTTTCAGTCCAATGACATATAATTCTTCATGTATATTTATATAAGTTCATGTATGTTTGTGCCCCAAAAACAATGTTATTTTGGTACCTCCCCTTTATCCAGTCAAAAAAAAAATGTAATGCAACCATATTTCTTTAAAAGTTGTACCCCCAAGATGGTAAAAAGTGATGTGACTTACTTTAATCAACTTAATAAGATTTTGTTTAATAAAATGAGGTTTTTACGGTATTTGATTATGTTAGGTTTTAAGTGTTGGCGATTCTGTGGATAAAATGACTAATTTGTAACATATTGTAAAAGTCAAGGACCTATGGTGCAATTTATATAAATTAGGTTATGAGATATAGGGTTCGAGCATGAAAATAGATGAAATATGAAGCTGCATTTTCGCTAGCCTATCGCTTGGATACTTCTCGAGCGACAAAAACAGAATGTCTGTTACTCGCCTGTCGCTGAGCTCTTGCTCAAGCAACGGTGCATCACTCATGTGACAGGTCAATCCAAAAAATCCTAAGTTTCTATTTTGAAGTATTTTTTTTCCGGCCCATTCAACCTAATTACCCTAACTTATAAATACCCAAGCCTATGAGCGAATTGTTGTGTGGTTGATTTTTATTCTTTTGCCTCATATCATTATTTAGAGATCCAAGAATATGTTCCTCCTTTGTGATTCATCCTTTTTATTCTTGAGATCATTCAACCACACTTTGAAAAAATATCATATTGAAGAATCCAAAACACCTACTTCCTAAACATTCTTAGGAATGTACTTTCTCAGTTATACTTCAAAAGTTTCTGGAGGTTGAGAGAGGTTGATAAGAGTTTTAGGGTATTGTCGTTAATTGGTTTTGGTGGTATTGGTTGTGCTTATGTTGTTCTTGAAAATAATCTTTTGAATGGTAAAGTTAATGTATTTTGCTATCTTTCGGGGAATCACATTGTAATAATGAACAAGTTGATTACGCTAATTTATGTGTTTTGCTATCTTTTGCAGCCTCTGTTTCAATATACTTCACGTCATCTAAGACAACCTCGGCAATATGGTTTCTGACTTTTATAAAATCTTTTGGAAATTGCTCTAACATCGAAGCTGAAACAAGAGATCCATTACGAGGATTAAAGACATGTCTACAAATAGGAATTTCAAACATCTGGATTGAACTTGACGCCAGTGCATTGGTTGATCTCGTCCAATCGTATGGGTCCATGGTTCGTTCAGTACCAAGTCCAAGAAATCAAGACATGCTCAAATGGTGAATTAGACGCTAAATTACAATTTCAGAGAAATTAATTAAGCTTCAGGTGGCTAGCAAATAGAAGGATGGATGCAGATTGTCAACATCTGGTCACGGCAGATCCTTCCAAAGTGCAAATTGTTCTAAGAGGCATTTTATAGCTTGATAATAATAGGTACCCTATGTTAGATTTAAATAGTTTGTGTAAAATAAAAGGTACGTTCATCTTTTATGCTTTCACATTATCTTTTCACCATTGACATAACTCTAGATTAAGGTTACCACGTCCCCTCCCGCTTGTACCTACATTTCATTTAATAAAACAGGGTTAAAGAATCCAAATCCCCATGGAGTCTAGCCTAAAAACTTGACCTAGGCCTTAGTAATGTTTAACCTGAAAAATAGGAAAAGAAAATAATAGGAAAAGTATAGAGACAAGGCAAACTATAGTATCTGGGCTTCTGCACAAACCTTCTGCCCCTACCCTTTTTTAATGATCAAATGCAAGGAAATATCAATTGAAGATTCAAATGTAACGTATTTAAAAGTGTTAGAATCCACGTGAAAAAATGTAAATGGACGATGACCCATAATAATTTGCTTTTTTAACATTATTATGTGGCTTGCCTTACATCAAATAAAACACCGACAATATATTGCCAAACAAGACTATTTAGGACAAAGATCTAATTTCTCACTAGAGATACAAAAACAAATTGAAGCCCAACCTCGAATCCTTTCGCAATGGGAGGTGAAATTGAAGGTGAAAAGTTTCTTTGACATATAATTTTTTTTGGAATTGACATAATCACCCTATGTGTGTGTGGTAATTTGTTTCAACTCAAAACCATTTAATTCTTCTTGTATATTTATGTTAGTTCCTAACTAACATGGCATTGATTTAACGATTGAATAATGTTATTTAGAATTGGTGATGCGAACACCAATTTAGGTATCCGTGTACATGTCATTAAATGATATATTCAATTAAATGTAAATGTATATGCCCATTTAATGGACTCTACCTTATGTGTTTGTGTTAAACACACCTGAGGTTAGATGGCATTACTCTTAAAGATTAGGTTATAGTTTAAGGTTACATTAAATATTTTTCAGGGATAATGTCAAAATTAGTGAGCCAACTATTTACAAGCATGAACGAACTGAAAAATTATAGTGGTTAACTAAACCAATAAATCCAACCAATTTCGCTACGTGGGAGGCTTACAATGGTAAAGTACTTATGAAATTACCACTGAGATCGACTACTTATTCTCGAGTATAGTGTCATTGGAACCCCATTTCTCATTCTTCAATACTCAGATCTTCATATTGAATAGCATCAAATAGGTATTGTTCCACTCATATTTTACAAACTTATTGATCATATCGAATATTTTTTCTTTGATCTCTTTGCATAGATTCAAATTCATACAAATTTCATGTGTTTGTTAGTGTATATGCATGATTTATATATCTATATGTTGATGAGTCTATTGAATGTTATTTAGCTATTGGATTAGTTTAGGAAAGATAAGGTATGAGTACAACATTAAGTAGATCTTGGTTGATTTCGTATATAGGTGATATCTTTTTATTGTTCTCATAACATATATTCACTTACTGCCTTCCATGTCTTTTTTATGAGAATAGAAATGTACATACACGCGTCGTTCTTGATCAGATCGCGTTTCTATTTGATAAAATCCCACAACTTTTTCGTATTTGGAATCATCGAGCTTTTTGTCCTTATATGCATGTTTCTCACTTCCACCAATAGTTTTATTAAAAAAATCACAAATAGATTTTCACATTTGGATATGTAAATTACTTTTTTGATAATGTGTATTTTGCCCCAAAAAAGGGCAAAAGGACCTTATGGCCGACCCCTTCCTCACCTATTGGGTGGGATGGCTTGCACCCCATTTTGTGTGTGATTCTCTTTCGTTTTTTTACTTTTATTTTTTGACTTTTTCTCAAGAAATGACCCTTTATGATTTTCAGAAAGTTTTAATTAATGAGTTCAACTGACACCATGATTTAATTTATGAGCTGAAATGGGGTAGCATTCAAATGAATGATGAGTTTTAATGGTGGTTATTATGTAAGTAATGTTTAAAATTTCATTAAATGAATAGTTACTCTCACATATCTTTGTCTTCTTTTGTGTAAACTAAAAGAAGACATTTCATCTTCAACGGATATATAAGAGACTTGCAGTGGCATGATGTCTAATGAAGATGGACACAAGCTTGATCTTACTCTGAGGTTAGGATTTTATGACAAAGTGGAAGACGAGAAAGAAAAGGTGGAAGACAACACAACAATCCTGGAATCGAATAATCAGGTACTCTAATGTACGTTAATTAGTTGTGCTCGTGACGGATCTCTCATTTTTGAAGCAAACGTTAATTTAGATTTTAGAATCTCAAAGCTCACTTGAGGTAACTTGAGTTTCCAATGAACACAATAAAGCCTAGCTCAAATGAGGGAGGCAAAAACCCTAGATCTATAGTAGGTTTAGGATTTGATTATATTCATTTCTCGTTATACATATTTGATTATTACTAAGTCATTCAATTGTTGTTTTCTGTTTATTTTCATAAAATTTGTTGCACATAGGGACGGATGTAGGGGAGACTGAGTTGGGCCGTAGCCTGGTCCAATCCTCGGCCCACTTCAATTTTTTGGTGTAAAAAAATTATTTAATGTAAAAAAAATCATGTGTATGTTTTTTTTTTTTTTACACATATTAACCCGACTTGTAGTCGGGTCCTGGATCCGTTCCGAATATCATTGAATGAAATGTACAAGGTCCTTATTTCCTATTCAGTTGTCATGAACATAAATCTGAACATCATTATATATATGCTGTATAGAAATGAAACAAATTACGTAATCAACAATGCCTTTATGCTACATTTAGTACACAGGTTAAGTAGGATACTGAACAATTTATTAAAATATCATTACCTATACTTTCATATCTTATATACGATTGTGTATCAAATGTGCACTTTATACTTTGAACCGAACATGCATTTAGTGTTTATTATCTTCACAAATATTTTGATATGTATTTTACCATTAAAAAATAAGATTTTAGGGCATTTTGTTTTATAGTATTTACCTTGTGATTTTTATTTTTATTTCTTATTGTAAATTTGATAACAATATGTCTTGCAATGGGGTCTCTTATTGTTTCATTTTTTTCACAACTAATTACAATTGAAAAATGATATATTAATCATTCTTGAAGGATCATTTGTCAATGCAGCTCGGACAGGCAAATTCAAATGTCTTTGTGCAAGAGAGCATTGCTACTATGCGACGATCAAATGTAGATCGTATTTGCAAAGTATGTGGAGTCAATCAGACCCCACTCTGGAGGAAAGGTCCTGGCGGTCCACAAGTAAACCACTTGCCTTAGAATTTTCTTTGCCTTCCAATATTTTGTCACTGTTATTGTTTTTATTTACTGTGATTAATATTTTCGTGAAAGAAGTATGTATCGACTATAAAATAATCATTTTTCTAGCTCACCAATGTGTATTTATTTTGATCTTATTCACTCAAATGCCTAGCAGTAGATATTTATGCTATAAATACATGGGTAACGCTATTTTGGTGATCATCAACTTGTTAGGTTAGCAATAAATGATAGCTAGGTCAAATAAAATGGGTCCACGTCTCTACATTTCTATGGATAAGTCAAAATTAAACGTACATTGCACGTTATTTTGAAATATTTTACAAATGCTACATTTCATTTACTTTTTTGATCTAAATATGAGAGAAATGCCAGCCTTTAAAAATAAATGTTAATTATTATACATACACGTAAAATAGTGAAATGCATACTTGAACGTGAGTATTAAAATTACAATTAAATATATAAATGAAGTTGATTGACAAATACGATATATAAATTAACGTGAATGTTAATTATTTTAAAATTAATACAAATGATTATATACGTGATAATAAATGTTAAATTATTTATTCTAAATGAATAATATTTAATTTTCAATTAAGTGAAAAATGTATGCTAATTAGAATACATGAATGTGAATAACGAGTTTTATTTTTGAATGTGAAATTCTAATTAATATTAATTGAATGAATGAGAATGTTAATTAATTGAGAATTAATAACACGAAATGTGAAATTCTAATTAATACCAATTAAATGAACGTTAATGCTAATTAATTAATAATTAATTACAATAAATACATGCATGAATAAGAATGTTGTAGTATTTATTATATTTTATAAATTAAATAGTTATTGAAAAACGAGAAATCAGGTATTATTCAAACAATTAAATTGTAGTAGAGCTATAATCGTCCAAAAAATGATTCTCACTTGATGTGATATTTAATTGAAATAATTGAATTGTAGTAGGGCTATAATCATCAAAAAAATGATTCTTACTTGATGTGATATTTAATAAATTATAGATTATTAATAGGTTTAGTTAGCAATAAATGTTAAGTCAAATGGATCATCATCATATTTAGGCTATGTTTGTTTTGGATTAAAATCAGAGTTTAATCTAAGTCAAAGTCAAACAATTAATATTAACCACATCTTTTATGGATCCTACTGTTTTTCAACCACACATTTAGAAAATTTCTATCACAATTTACTAAAAATATAATTTTAATCTCCATCAAACACCCACTTAGTTAGTAATAAATGATAATTAAGTCAAATAAAATGGGGGTATATCTCTACATTGTTATGGACCCATTACTTAATGCCACTGCGGTGATCCATGATCATCAATAAATGGCATTATTATCTCATGTACACATATATTTGAATAATTTGTTTTTACAATAATGTTCTAGCTTGACTGACGACAATTTATTTGTTGTTTAGATCGTGTTATAGTTTTTGCATTAGTGTCATTTTTAAATTTATTAATTATTTTACTTTGGTGTATACTTTTCTTTTTTCAGACTCTCTGCAATGCTTGTGGGCTTCGTTATGCTCGGATTCTGAAAAAAAATGGTTAGGTCTCCTTTGAATAAAGTAAATGTGATGTTCCCAGACTTTCAAGTTTAGAATGATCTTATTATCTAGTCAATGAACAACATCAAGGTTTCATTTATAATTTATTTATGTTTAAGGACCATACATTATGTAAAATTAAGTGTTGCCCATTAGACTTGTTTAAATTTCGACATGCGACACAAAAAATATTCTACAAAACTTTCTAATGTGGGAGTTCTTAGTCCCTTGCCTATACTTAGACTGGTAATTGGAATCAATCCACTACCTCATATATTGATTGGAAATAATTATAACCACAGCGGACATATAAGCCTTATCTCTAAAAATGACAAAAATAAAAATAAGAAATAGCATAAAATAAACATGGGGTTATAACTTCAATACATTGTTCAGGTTAATACAAAAAATGAGCCATCGTCTTTTAACTCAAATAAATAGAGTTTGTTGCTAATCCATCCTAAGTAACTCTCTTAGCTTTCTCCTCTAGGCTACTGAGGTGAGTATTCGATCGTAAACTTCAGGGCTCCGTGGGATTAGTCGAGGTGTGCGCAAGCAGGTCGGGACATCCACAGTTATCCAAAAAAAAATTGTGCAATCATATATTACAAATTTCACACCTTGGTGCTGCATTAATTATCATATTTAACCACTATGATAATTAAGTTTGGGGAAAGTCACATACACAATGTATCACATGGTCGTGAAATTAATTTGATTTAAACAAGGAGGTTATGTTAGAATGGTGATACCACTTGGTAACCAAGATCATATAATTTTTTCAACATATTAAGAAGTAAGAAGTTTATTTCTGGCTAATTTAGTTGTTCATCAATTCAATTAATATTTATTTATCTTATCAAATTTTAAGATCTATTTAAGACATTAACTACTAGTCTATTGATTACATGAGGAATGCGGAGTACTAAGGTGAGAGATGAATATAATTAGCATGGACAAATCCATTAATTTATAATACAGAGGTTGAGATTAAGTAGGCAAAGTAACAAGAATCTAACAGTAAATCGACGGTCACTGTCACTGGGAGAAGTCGAAGGAGTTAGGAGGATGGAGCGCCCTTTGCCCTAGGAAATAGACGGCTTCGCTGGCTTGGATTGGAAGGAACAGCTTCACTTTTGACGAAACTCTTTGTGAGTACGTTCTGACCCTCACAAAAGGAATAACGGTCTGGGCACTCTTTCTGAGAGAGGCTTAGAACAAACTTCAAGTACTTCGTAGGACGTCGCCGTTTGCTCTATCGATGACATGCACCCACAAACGATGTCTTCAACCTTTCTAGTGCTCTTCTGAGAGAGGTTTAGAACCAACTTCAAGTACTACGTAGGACGTCGCCGTTTGCTCTATCGATGATAGCTGCCTGCACCCACAAACGATGTCTTCGACCTTTTAGTGCTACGATGTCTCATCAAGTCAAGCATGCATCTTGGGGAATATCCAGATTTGCCAGTTTGAATGAAGGGCTTTGCTTTCAGTATGAGGCCAGTTTAGATGAGCGTAGGCAAGTACATTCTGAATTGCCTTGTGTCTTCTTCACTGAGATCATTTTATTTAAACTCTTATCGCTTGCATGATCAAAATTTCTTTAAATATACGCAATAGACATACCAAGTAATTAAGTCGTTAGTCTTTTAAATATATCGATGCCACCCCTTCACTCAATTCACAGTTTCAGTTCGTAAGTTCCAACTTTGTTTACGCACTTCTAAAATGGTGCGAATATTTAACTCATGGAGGGAGGGGACCTTCACAAGGAGTGGCGAAAAAAAAAAAATTCTTAGGCCAAAGGAATATTTTACAGACAAAAATAATTATCTTTAGAAACTTGATATCAAAATCTTCAGAAATCTAAAATAACAATCACAACCATCCATTTCTCTGATAATGGGAAAAAAAAAACCCCAACATGAACAAAATTTGAAACTAAAAACGATAGCACATTAGTGGAGAAAAAAAGAAGGAAGATCACACCACCTTCTTTCGGAAAAAAAATTCTCCATGTGCAAAGTGGTTCTTTTCTCCAAAAGTACCGGATCCTTTCTTGAGCTTCTCAAAGTTTCATTTTATAGTTGTTAGCATGTGCAATGGCTGAAATAAAAGGTTTCTTAGTATGTATAGCTGAGGCCGAACTGATATTCCCTAAGTACACGTACCATTTGACAGGCCTGTTTGATCTGATCAATTGTGCCCCCATCAAGTTCAATGTTTTTCATGATAGGTTCGACACGTGGTCTCTAATGAAAAGCTTGATTCCTGTCAAGCGGCAAATTGTTTTCGAGTTCACTCCACCTTTTCCAATGATGGCACCGGACAGAGAAGGATCAATACTGGTCTTAACAGTTGCCCAGATTCCAACTCCAGAGTTCAGCATCGTCTGATCCATGCAACCACCGTATGTTCTACGCATTTTTCTCATATCATAAGTATCCTTGTGCTCCTGCTGTTGGCTTGCCAAGCTCCCTTTATACACTTATCTCAGTAATTAAATTCGAGCAATTATTGTTATTTTGGATGAATTAAGGCTTAATGTTATATATATTTCGTATGTTAGGTGCAGCTAGATGAAAAACGATGAACTTGGACAAAATGAGTAAAAATCTGGCTAAAGTGGACTAAAAGTAATGAAGAATGAACGCTAGGGACCACAGTACAACAAATAGAAAAGTATATGGCGCAATGCACAGGCCAATTATCTCTTGAGCAGTGCGCGCACGGTGGAACATATGGTGCGCACGGGCCATTTATAGGCCTGAACGGCCCAGCTTCCTCTTTTAATCCAAACTCTTATGGAAATCAAATTCAACCTACTATTTAACCTACAAGGGAGGCTCACAATAGGTTTAGAACACTGTTTGATTAATATACATGCAATAGATATTATGAATAATGTTTATCACGTGTACAATCTTTGAGATAATCGTGAAATTGAATGTGTTCTATTCATTCGAATTCAGACTAGGAATAGATTCTTGTCATGACTAGAATATATTTAATTTGTCTTGAAAAGATAACTAATTACAATTGATTTATCGATTGTCTAGAATACATGAATGAAACTAGTTCAATACAATCATTCCATATACATACAAAATCAAATTTTACAAGTTTTCGCTGATTAATTTACAATAATTATAAATTCACATTTATTTTGCTTTCACACTTTAAATCTAATTTAAAACTAACACACTTTGATTGAATATTATTCCCTTGGAACGATACACTTTAATCATCACGTATTACTTGGCAACGATTTCGTATGCTTGTAGGTTTCGCATGAACAATTTTTTTAGTGACGCTGCCAAGGATATAAATTTATTTAATTGTTTATTAGTTATTTTTAGATTTGAAATTTTTACTTGTTTTAGGCTATTTATTGAACGAGCTACGTCTCTTGTTTTGCTCTTTTTAGGAAAGCATGGTTTATGCAAAAATCCTATGAGATCGAGCTTCTTCTAATAGATCCTGAAATTATAAGAACTTTCAGACAACGAAGAAGTGTACACAGGAAAGAAAGGGAAAAGGAAAAAAAAAATCTGAATCAGGTTCAGAATCCAATACCGCTACCTCAGCCAATTCAGCATAGGGCGATAGCAAATAATGGAGAAACTTTAGTGAGGGGTTATGTAAATCCATTCTTGCTCTTGTGCAACCACCTATCATATATCCGTCATTTGGACAGGCTAACTTCCACGTCAGATCTGACGTCATCAACTTATTTCAGAATAATCACAACATCAAGTTCTCTGGGAGATCAACTGAAAAACCTCATGAACATATTCAAGCCTTCTTGATTATCTATGATATGATTAGTCATGAAGACATGTCTGTTGATACTTTTCAACTACGTATATTCCCTCATACTTTAAAGGAAAGCGCAAGAGAATGGCTAAATTCACTAATTTCAGGGAGCATAGTTTCATGAAATGACATGGTGCAGAAATTTACTTTAAAAATTTTCACACCTTCTCGAGTCCACCAAATAAAAAATGAAGTCCATACTTTCAAGCAAATAGACCTCGAAAGCTATCCAAAAGCTTGAAAAAGATTCAAAAATTGCTTTAGAAAGTGCCCAATCGAAAAATTCCTAAAGACTTTGAGATCTACATATTCTATTCGTGTTCGAGACCTGAATTTCGTAACATAGCTGATACTTCAGCAAGAGCGTCAATATTGGATATTTCATTGGACAATGCATTGGGCCTATTTGAGAGAATTGCAGAGAATCAAATCGTGTGGCCAATAGACAGGGAAGTGTCAAGAAAAATAGTAGGAATACACTGTGTTGACACAGCTACATCATTAGCAACCCAAATGGAAGCAATGATAAGGAAGTTAGACAGTCTTACTCTGAATGTGAACATGGTACCCCAACCAAAACCAGTTTGCAAAAACTATAGAGCAGATCATACTACAAAAATGTCATTTAGCCTCCATGTATGTAATCCAGCCTGAAGAGGTTAGTTATGCGCAAAATTTTCAAAGACAACATAATAGCCCCCACTCCAACACATATAATCTAGGATGGAGAAATCATCTAGATTTCACGTTGGCTAACCATCAAAGTCAAGGACAAGGGGAAATTTTTCAAGCAAGACCGGCGGGTTTCCAATAACAACAGCAACAACAACAACAAAATAGAAAGCCATCGATTGAGGAATTATTAACTCGGTTCATTAATAAAAGTGAGATTAATTTCGAAAACCAACAGGCTATTATTCAGAACCAACATGCTGCAATTAAAAATTTGGAAACACGAATAGGCTTGATAGCAGCTTCATTAGCGGGGAGAACTCAATGGACCTTACCAAGCAACACAAAAACAAATCCTAAAGAATAGGTACAGGCCATCACTACTCGAAATGGGGTTCAATTACCAAAAATAACGATTAAAAGACTAGTCGCTATTACAGAAAAGGTACCTACCAAGGGCAAGGAACACGTGGATTAGTCTGATATAACAATATAGGAGACTCAAAAAGCTACAGTAAACAATCTATAGGTTAAGGTAACCATTCCTATCAAAGCATACGTACCTCCAGTCCCATTCCTGTAAAGATTGCAAAAACACAAGCTTGATAAACAGTTCGTGAAGTTTTTGGATGTGTTCAAAAAGTTGCACATCAACATACCGTTTGCAAAAGCCTTAGGTCAGATGTCCAGCTATGCTAAGTTTATGAATGACGTATTATTATCAAACAAAAAGAATCTAGAGGATAATGAAATGATAATGTTGAATGAAGAATGCAGCGCAATACTTCAAAACAAGTTACCACCAATTAAAAGATCATGTGAGTTTTACTACGGACTGACTAGGGATAAATGGATAATGATCTCGCTAGAAGTAATTATGCTTACTACGGACTGACTGACTAGGGACAATATTGTGCCAGTACCAATGGATCAAGATATGTTAGTCATTGCACGGATGTTGTATGGGAAAGACGACGTATGGATTTCAAAATTGGTGTGCTCGAACGCCACTATTTTGCAGGGACATGATAATCCTTATTATGTTATCAGAGCCCAAGCTTAAACGATCTACAGGTTGAATGATATGAAATTAATATACAAAATATAAGGGATTGGATCACTCTTATTAACAAAATTGACCTTATAATATGCAAATCTTAGTAAAGTAAGTAATTTACCAGTATAATGAGCGCCCCTAATTAAAGGAATAATTATTTAAATATATATGCTTTCGATTTTTTTTAATATAAATCAAAATATTAAAAGAATATATGATTTATTGGAAAGATAAATTTAATAATTTTTTTGAAACTCGTTAAATAGATTAATAATATTAAGGAATGGGAATTATTCAAAAATGCTAACGAAATACATCTAAAAGTCTAACTTGGTAGAAATCATTTAAGTAAATAATTTTGTGAAAATAAAAATTAGTATTAATTGTTATAGATATAAAATATTGAATTGCTAAGTGGTAAATATCAGGGAAAAAAATAATGAATAAACTCTAGTAACTAGTAATTTAGTTGTACATAATCTAATTAATAAAGAATTTATTGATAAACTTCATAAAACATTCTATATAATGCTGTTAAAATAATATTTAGGATTGAATATCAAAAGCCACAAAAATAGGAATTAGAAAGATAAAAATCTTAATTAACTAATTAGAATTTATATATTCTAAAGAATTTAATGATGTTATATTATTTATAAAAATAATTTTCAAACAATATACATCTTAAACACAATGTAATTCTTAGAGTCATTCATTAAATTTATGTTTTTTGCTCACTGGTCACTGTTAACTAATGAACCTTCAAAATTGAATAGCCCGTTATTAATTATGAATATAATGATTAAATTTGAAATTTGAGTTGAAATAATATTTTATTATTTAATGCATAATGTCCATTTATGCAGATTAACTGTCAAAAATCGTATGGGCCTTATAGTTCTTTCAAAATCAATCTACATTGGCCAAGAATTCATCTAAATGCAGCAATGTCTCGATTGTACATTGTTCAACATAATTTTTATTATTGCACATTGTTTGCATTGTAATCACGAATGTATCACTTAGATTAAACTTGCTTCGTAATTTTCATTGAGCTACCTTTATGTCATGAGTTTCCTTTCCTTAAATAGGAAACTTAAGACTTAGAATTAGGATGGTAAAATATTCTGTCCTATCATGTCCCGTTGAAGATTCGGGACAAAGACAAGTAACATGGTCCCTGTGGCAACTCGTGTGGAATCTATTTTTTTTTTTTTTTATGTTTATAAATCATTTGTTAATATTAAAATAAATAAATGAAGATTTTTTTATTTTTTTTTACGTAGGAACCCGCAACCGCTAACCGTGAGTGCGCACTGGGTAAACATCACTACATGTGCAGTAGCTCACAAACCACACAGGAGAGATAGCCTGGTGCGACGGGCTCGACCAAGAAAGTGTTGGCAGGAGATTCAAACTCATGACCTTCGGTCTTCGCGTTCACCTGCTCCCCCAACTCGGCCACCCCCGAATGGGTAATGAAGATATTTAATCTTATCTCATACCTTTCAAGGATAATAATCTCAAGTCAGTTAATTATCTAACAAATAATCAACATAAGTGTTTGAATGACTTGTCTTAACGTTTTAAGATGGAATCAAATCTTATTAATCATGTTATCATCCCTAAATAGAATATGATGGAATAGCACTACTCAAATACTTATAGGGGATAAGAGTAATCAGGATGCCTTTATTCGAAAAATGCATTGAATGTTGAAATTTTGAATGCCTTGTAATATCAGATTTTATAGAACAAACTTCTCAAGGTACAATGAATCTTGACGATTATGAGAAATTGATTGAATTTTGCTTTACTAAATTTAATTTAACAGTAGAAATACTTAGTTTTTATTGCGAATTGGATAAATTTAATTCTAACAGCTATTTTTCTTTAATAAAGGGACGAAAGATAACGTTATCATTTGGCTGTGGAGGAATTTTAGAACACGTGAACTTATTGATCTAGTTTCACATAGCTTTTCTTAATTTAAAGGGTAAATTGCAGATTTCTTCTCTAAATGATCAATGCTTAATGTGTGTTTGAAATTAAATTTTTAAAAAAAAAAATTGACTTTTTGAATAATCGGGATCAAACAGTGGCATAATTTCCCCAATATACTTGTTGCACCACAATGTTGGCACCACATTTTAAGTATTTTTTTCTCCATTGCAAAGCACGCAAATAAAATATTTTGATAGAAATCATCGTGAAAGAGGATATGTATTAATTAATGAAATGTTGAGAATAGTAATTGAACGAAAAAGTTAAGAACATAAGTGTTACAGTAAGCAAAGATTGAAGACAAAGTGCAATTGTGTGAAAAATATAATTTGTAGTGTGAATATAATTACTCTTTATTTTATTTTAATAGAATAATAAGGAGTGGACTATTTTATCCTTTCTTTAAAAATAATTGAAAATCAACTTGCCTATTTTAATGCCTAATTTGGGCGTAAACCTTTTGCATGGTGAAATGTGCAAACTTTCAAAAGGTTGGGAACAAAAATTGGACGAAAAAGGTTGGGGATGAGATTGCTACTTTTGTCAAATGTTAGGGACGAAACAACTCCTCTTCCTTTCGCCTGGCTAATCCAACTAAGTGATTATTTCGTATTTTTGTACCCTCATTCCAACAATCTCGTATTCCATTATATGTATGCGAAATAATCAAAGCTACGTCATATCCACAAGTGAATAAAATGAACATTAAAATTAATGCATGATTGACGTATTCCACCGTCATGATTACATAATGTTTACCAGTACTAAGGAATAAAAAGAAGCTAATCCTTATTTATCCTCGCGCAAACAAGTTGCAATTATGCCTACAACATGCAGTCTGATCTAGCAGGCAGCCTCTTGAAGAAATTAGTACCATATGATGGAACCTTACTGCGAAGCTTAGGATGTCTTAACACATATAAAACAGCCAAAAGAGCCACAATTTGGAATGGTGTAACATACAAAACTATGGCAGCAAAAAAGCAGAATGCAACAAATAAAGCAGAGGCCCTTGAATCTCTCCAACTTAAAAGTGACTGAAATCTTTCCCCTTGCACTGCCAAATCACCAATAACCGTCTGAATCCTTCCTCCTATACTCCTCAGACGGTCATATCTCATTCGCACTAAATCAGATCCCTTTGAAGTCGGGAACGTATCAAATTCTTCATCCAAGTCGTCTGGACCTACCGCATCAGCGTGAGAAAGCCGAATGTCCATGTGAGGAGGGTGTTTTGGTTTCCATCGGTAGCGCCAGATGCCAATAAAGAAGAGGTAGAGGAACAACGTCGGAAAAATCAGTTCAGGATAAAGGACTAGTATAACAAAGAGTATGTGAATAAGAATAGTTGTTAGGGGATTTTTCCAGTGGCATATTTGATCGAACCATTTGCCTATAGCAATCACCCCTCCCATTACATTCATTATTCTCATGAAGTTTGCTTTGGCCTTTCTTACACTCCAAATGTGTGATCCAACGTCAAGCATATACTCGATGACCTCTTTCTTCAGTGGTGGCTCGGCTCGACCCAACCTTGTCGAGACTATTTGAATTGCCTGGTACCTTAAGATATCCAACTGAATTACCGACAATGGATGAACATAATGCATTTTCGGTAACAATGGATGCGTGTACTTGTTTAGCATGTTGAGATAAGATGTACATGAGAACCTCACGGCTAATTGAACTTCACCCATCTTTTTCACACCGGAAGGTTTCAAGACAACTAGAGGATATGAGTGTGTATAAACACGTTCTGTTTCAAGGGTCGATAGCCTAATCCTAACCTTTCCAATGCACCCATCCTTCCCCCCTCCTTGTAAATGGCCATTATCAAACACCCCAATTGTAATCACAGTACACGGATCGAATACTTCCCATGTGTACTGTTCATTCCATCTAGGGGACGTACTATCGATGATTGTCCTTGTCCGGATCCATTTTGGACCGTATTTGGCTACACAATAGGCATCACTAGTTCCCCTGCCATCTTTCGTCTTCATTGTTGAAAGGCCTTTGGCGCTTATTATTCCCAGCTCAAGAATTCCAATGCTGGATTTCCATAGCAGCTTTGAAGTCGGTCTGTAATCACTGCTATAATACGTAGACTCGTCCAATACGTGATAACCACCATCCAAACTGATCCTCGTATGAATCTTACTGGCAAATTTGATCTCCTTCTTTTCCCCTTCGACGAAATGTTTCTCAAGATTATGCCACTTAGCCCCGACAGGCTTATTATCCAGCCTCCTCGGGACAGAGTTTAGCAACATTAAACACTTCCCTAAGATCTCATCTTTGTTAGATGAAACTCTATCCTCCACAGTTATAACCAAAGGCTCCTCGAATGGTTCAGCAACGACAAATACCAAATCCTCATTCCATGCTGGATTCGCACTCTTCACAGGAGAAATCTTAGTTTTCAAAGCCTGATTTCCTAGAACGACCTTCACACAAACTTCAGGAGGTCTACTTTTATCACTTATAATCAAATCTTGACACTGGATTATATTCACTCGTAAATACCATAGCCTTGGAGAAAGATATATCTTTCCACGAATTCTTGAAACGCTCTCGCTCCCGACTGCTGCTGCATCAGAATGCCAAGCATCGGAAAACGCCTCATCTGCCTGAGTTCCTTTCCAAAGGGCAAGCATAATTTCACCCTTCTTCAGTTTTTCCCCCTTCTTATCTTCCAATTTATACCACTGCGGTGCCAAAGGACTATCTGGAGGAACTCTTCTAGGGATATCGATAAGATCAAAGGAAATCCTGCCAATGAAATCGTCTAACACAACATCCTTATCTTTCACAACCACTTCAACAAATGTAGCTTGAAGTTGTTCCTGGGAAAAACCAAAGACAAGATTCCACTCGGGATTCGACTTTTTTTCAAAATGTTTTGTGACTCCCTTATAGTTACCTAGCTTGACTTCAACATAAGGATCACAAGAACCAGTAACGTCCTTTGCAGGTAATTCTTTTGCTTTAACAACCCGAACATACAGATATTCCATCTGTTCAACAAGATCATAGGCAGAAATGACCTTATCACCACCTACAATCACCCCTGAGCCAGCAATTTTTGGGGCCGTTGGCTTCAGTGCAAACTCTTCATTTACTGGAAACTTATGCATTTTGTTCTCTCTTTGTAGAGTGATCGATAAACAGGATTCAGTTTCTAATACCCTAAAACTGCAGAAGAATCAACTGTTGGTACTTGAACTGCACAAGAATATTGCAAAGTATTAAAAAGAAAAAACAAGTTGTAATCCTGTCAACTGTACCTGTACTATCGAGTCATGTTCGCGCACTATGTTCAATCAGAATCTCCTGTACAGTCAATGCTATTGATCAATTTTCAAGAATCAGAGGAAAGAACCGCAAGAATCTCAGTTTGAACTTACATGACATTGAAACAAAATTGATACGGTGCGGATTTGGGGGCTGCTGCGGCTCACTACACCGAATCTGCCTTTCTATGACGGTAAACATACAACGGAAAAAAATAATAAATAAATAAAATCTGTGCCAAATCTTCTGTGTTTGTGTTTGTGTTTGTGTGAGAGGAAGATGGGCTGATGACTTGCCTGAGAAGACAAACTGATGAGGGTTGTTTTGAGTAGCCACAACTATATTTAGAAAATCAGTGCCAATATTTTGTAATAGAATTATTAGTTTTATAGAGCATATGGGCTGTGAAAGTTGGAATAATAGGGAAAGAATTATAGAGTTGTTAAGAAACAGTCTTTAAGAATCTTGGTAAGCTACAATGACAATCAGAATAAAACCTACTGATTCTACCTTTTACACTCCAACGATTCTCTTATCTTCTTTCTTACAGCATTTCATCAGTTGCACGTGTTGGTTTTGTTCAGTTGGTTGAACTTCTTTTTACATATTATTTCGACTAGACTGTCCCACTTCGTTCATCATCATCGATTTTATTTTTAATTCATAATCATGCTAGTAGTATTATTATTATCGCTTACTCCATTATCAAATTTGTATTAAATGTGATCACAAAGAATATGGGAAACGTGTAGCCATGCAAACAAACTTGAGAATATGAGATATTACACTATATACTTTTCTTATAATTTGGGCAACTAGAAAAGCTCGTGCACATATAGCAAGAGAATTTTACAAGAAACTAATTATGTTTTACCACATAGTTGTAGTAAATCATGTGGTTGAAAGTTGAAACGTGTCGTTAGTACAACGTAATATATACACAAAATAATCTAAGTATATTCCAATTTTAAAAAAAAAAAAAATGAACTAGTCCTACTAAAAGCAAAAGATCAGAATATATTACCAATTAAAAGTGTCAAATTAAGGCAGGGAGTTCATTTGTCTCCCTTTTTGAGGAAATTTCTTAAAAGGGATAGTTTAAGAAAATAAAAATAACTTTAAAAAAAAAAAAAAAGGTTATTTACTAAAGGCCTTTCTTTAAGAAATTTCTCATAATTCAACAATTTGTCCCCCTTGCTGAAAATGATTATTTTCTCATTTGTTTTTCAAATGACACAAAAGTACGAGAAGAGGGAGACAAGAGCAAGAGATGCAGGTTGCATCACAAATCATCAACTCGACCGGAGGCGGAGGTCGAGTAGTCAAGTAGTGTTCACTTTACCAAAGGTTGAGTTTTCGAGTACGTAGCATTACTCTGTTTATTAAGAGCAAGACAGATATTCTGTAAAACTTTCAAGTAAGAATAATGCTATTTTGATCAAAAAAATCTTAAAACGAATGTTATTTTTCATCCTGACCTGAATGAAAAAATGCCCTTTTCAAAAAAAAAAATCTCTTTCCCTTTTCACAATCTCTCGTAGTAATGCAACCCCAGAAAAGAATACTGGTTCACAAGACAAATCTGAATATTTTGTTAAACGTTCCAAAAATATCTCATGCAACGCTGAAAATGCAAAAATGACAGAAATTCCAACTAGTTTCATTTTCATGAATGGTTTTTCAATTGGTCCATCTCCATAAATTTCTTGAAAAGAAAAAAGCTTTCAATGGGACCAAAAGCAACCACTAGACTCAATCAATAGCGTGTAGTTTTAGTCTCTCATCAATAGTCTATATGTTGTTATGAAGAAATTGTCACTTTCCATTGACAGATAGAAAAATTATGAGAAAGAAACGTTGTTAGGTTTGGTTGGTTAAGAAACCAAGTTATTTTCTTCTCCATCCACTTGACATCTTATCTTCTAATTTTTTAAATTTGATTGGATATTGCGTAAACCCTTTAATAATCTTTGTAGATAGTCTACCATTTCCACTTGAAACTGGAAAAATTGTGATGACAAAATGAGTACCAATTATGCAAGTATGCCAAGGTGTAAGGTGACACCCCAGCAGCCAGCCCGGGGCATCGAGGGCCCAGGCTGTACCCAGCTTTCTTTTGGAAATTAAAGAAGCTCGACTGAAATCCGAAGGTTAAATAACTCGATCTACTAGGGAGAGGATGGATGGAATGAAGGGCAACGCGCCATAAAATCTAAGAAGGCTGTACTGTTTGCTGTCGGTGTGGAAGCTTGGTTGTCCAAGTGCTCATTTCCATAAAGATTGAAAACCATGGATGCAACTTTTCTTTCTTATTGCTATTATTCAGTACAAGTACATGCATTATTTGATCAATGTAACACAAAAAATAATAAGTAAATTCCTTAATCTGAATCAGTTCCAACAAAATCATATAATAACATAAACTATCTTCATTATTGTACTCCTTAATCATAATCCAAATCCATTATTTCTGCCCCCAGCCCCCTCTTTTAATAGCTTATATCTGGGCAGGCCTTTTTTCCAGGATAGAAGGGCCGTACTAATTCTTCACTGCATCATCCAGGAACAGTTGAACTTGAGAAGGTGAAGCTAAAACCTTTTCACTTGGACCGGTGCTCCTCGTCTCTTCCCAGATTCAAGCATTGCATCTAAAACAGCAATATCCCGGGCACCTTCAAGGTACGAGAGGCGTGGCTCAGCTTGGTAGCTTTGATTTTTCTGCTAATAGTCGAATATGGGACCAATGAAATGCACAGAGAGATATTTGTGTTTGCATATCAAGGGGAAAAAATGAACGAGGAACACGGATTATGTCGTAAATAGATATATTAGCATTACAACAAGGAGAAAATGTTACTTTATTCAAAACAAAAAAAAAAAGTTCTTATAGGTAATTTTAAAGGGAAAATTGCAGCACGGGCTCCAAATTTCGGCCAAACCGTCGCATAACAAATATGCCTCTAGGCACTAGCCCAAGTTGGGAAACAAGATTTAACTTCATAAAGTTGGATGTGCGTAGGTCACATGATGGGTCAACACAGATTTAAACATTTCATCATTGAGAACTAATTTTGCGACTATAATGAAAGGTTTTGGATCAACTTGCTCATTTTCAAAGGTTGGAGGCTTACTACTTAGACAACAGGTGGGGAACAACTATACCACCTTCCCAAATTTTTATAGTTATATTTTTATGAATATCAATGGCAGTTATGTTTGTTACTGGACGAAAGTAATACATTTAACAAATAAAAATGTTTCGCTACCCGAGGTAAAAGTGAAACTACTGAGAAAAGGGTAAATGCAGAGGTTAAACCAACTCAACTAGCATAATTAATTTTTGTAGTATCTATCTTTCAAATAGTAGAATTTCAAATAAAATTACTTGGAGAGGGAACGACCTTAAGGGTTACTGTTGAAATATCAGATAGAAAAGTCTTGAGCTCTTCAGTCACACCACAAAATGGGTAGAACCAGCTGTTGCTTTGCCCACCAGCAGTAAAAAGAGCAACCTACAAAAACATTTTTGATTTATCATATAACCAAGTGACCAAGTCTAGAATAGATTGTTTTCAGAATTTTAGGAGATTATAGAAGCAATTTACCGAGTAACCATGCTTCCCTTCTTTGTTTCCTCGTTCAACCTGTATTGTTCCTTTTAAGCCCACAACTCGCCAGAGTACCTATAGGAATCAAACAATCCAACTTATGCAAGTGTAGAAGGCCTCCTTATATCATCCCATAGACAACTTAAATCATATTTGGCTAAGCTAAAAGATAAAAAGGAAAAGTTACAGTGCATTTGATTTGATGTTTTCAAGCTGTTTTTACTTTTCAATTTTGCAAAACAACCAAAACTTGTTTGGTCTCATATTTCTGAAAATGAATCTTGAAAACAAGGTTAATCTTATAACATAAAACTTAAAACACATTATCGACGTTTTGAGTGAAAATTCTGAAACCACTCAAAACATGGAAAACAATTGTTTAAATAAAATTTTAAAAATTTTAAATTATAAAAAGCGAAAGTATAAAATTCTAATAAATAAAACTCAAAAAATTTACAAAAATTCAAAAAAATATAAATTCCAAAAAAAAAAAAAATTGATAAATTCTAAAATATATAAAATTTGAAAAAATAGATTCTAAAATTCTAAAAAAAATAAAATTTTAAAACAATAAATTTCAAAAATAATATTTTTAAAAAATAAAATTATAAAAAATTCTTGAAAATAACAACGGTAAAAAAATAAAAATAGTTCAAGCTCTCAATGATTATTTACATAAAAACGAACACAAGTAAAAATATTCTCAGTCTACGTCATTAATTTTTATTTTTATTTCCTATATTTGGCCAACTCAATTTATTATATTTTTTTTATCTTACTTTTGTAGCGAGAAAAAAATATGATAAGATTTGCCAACTTTAAAATTTAAGTATAACTTGATAATATATTAACGTAAAATCATTTTATTTTATTGAATAATCAAATTTCGCGAAATAAAATGTCATAAAATAAATTTTCAAAATTTCAAATTTAAGGAGTTTTCTAGTTTTCTATTTTGAGAACAGTTTTTTAAAATGACAAAACAAATGCATTTTTAAAAATCTTAAAACAAAAAACTAAAAATTAACACAAAGCTCCAAACATGTTGATCCAATGTTACCTTTCCATACTAAAGTGGGAAAAAAAAGTGGGGGTTACATATTTTGGTAGTAACTCTTACCATAGTATCAAAATGCAATATTCACCAATAAAAAGAATTATTTATTTCGAAAACATAAGTAAACTTTCTAAGCTTAGCTGAACATAGGCCCGCCTGAAGATGTTAAAAGACATTCTAGGTATGTCATACCTTGGGAGATCTTGATGATACCACCATCACGAAAACACCTGAACACCCATTTTCCAGTTGACTAAAAGAGACAAAAAAATTGCACCAAAAGAAATATGTCAAAGTTCAATTCTGACAAAAGAGATTACTAATAAGTCAAATCTTATGTTTAATATGCTTACATAGTTGAGGAGATAATATCTGGAGGAGGCAAACTTGTATCTATGTGAGACGTATTGGCTGACACTGATGTTATCTCGCATCCAACCATCTTTAGATTTGCAAGAGCAGAAAGAAGTAAATAAAAGACAAAATATATGGCTGGAAACACATTAGCAGTGAAGCATTAACAATGTAAGTGTTTAACCACTTCATCTAAAAGTTTAAACCGTTAAAAAGAGGATACATTTATTCAATTATATTTCATATTCAACGTATGCCCCCTTAAGTGCAAGCCTGATTAATTTTTCTAAAGGCTTGTCAGGTGCACAATTGTTATATAGGTGGTGGAAAAACTAACTCTGGACCTTTGTCACTATCATGTTGAACCACCTCACCCAAATTGTCTTCAGCAGAAGCCTGTTTAGATGTAAATTAATGCATTATATGCCAAGAACAGCAGCGTCATCAACCAAAAGGGAAATCTAGTGCTTTAAAGATCTTTGAGAATTGATATCTATAGTTGTCTCTATTTTGACTCGTGTTATTTATCACACAAGGTGTACTAACGATTGTTCACTCTTCAAATGCAAATTCAATTGTGTGTGAGCGAGTGAGAGACAGAGAGTAGCACAGCCCATTTCTTTTGCAAACAGATATAAATGTAATACGTAACATGAATCAGAGGAATGACACTGAGATATGAACTCGAAAATAAATTTCTTTGAGTAGGCGAAATTTCAGATACTTATATGGTACTGCAGCGGAAGGTAGAAGATCAAGATGCTAGCTCTTGTGCCAGAATAATGCTAGTCCGAGCATAAAAGTTCATATGATTGTAAAAGAAACCACAAAATATGTTCAAATTAAAAAGAAGATTATTTACTTGCCATTCTCAATCCTGCAATGAAATGTACCCCCATATCTAGAATGAAACCCCCCTGCAAAAATGAAATTTTTCAGTGCATTACCATGAAAGCTTGCTGGTGCGGCTAATTGAACTGGAAGAAAAGAAAAGTTGCTTAACAGAAAATAAAAAAATAAATCATACTGCCCGATACAATTTATAGGAATAACATTGCATTACAAGTCTACTTCGTCAGTGTGAAGCTTGTACAAAAGTACACCCGTGTGTCAACAGAAATTAACACTTGACCTCAAATGACCTAGCAATTTATATACAAATAGATATTTTTCACAGGTTCTTGTTGATTCACAGAAAACAAGAAAAAGAATTTATGGGATTAATATAGTGTTAAAGCTGACTTTGCCCACATGTTAAGCTGATACAGAGGAAGTACATCTGTGTCAATAGAAATGAACACTTGTGATTAGTGTGTTTTACTCGCGAGTTTTATTCCATTTTTAACTTGATTATGAGCTAGATATTACGAGTAGTGAACGTTTTTAGTGTTTATTAGTGTTGCTTTGTAGTAGCAGTGAGATAGTGCAAATCAGGGAAAGAAAAGAGAAAATAAGGCTATTGGCATGCATCAAGAAGAAAAGAGGAACGAAATGAGCAAAAGAGTCAAATCACAATATCAAGAAAAGGAGAGTGGCGCCCCGGCTCCACACCCTTGGCGCCGAGGCACCACAAAGTCGAGAGAGGAAATAGAAGTGTGGTGCCGCGGCGGCACCTATAGATGATAGAAATCCCTTTTTTGGCCCAATTTTGAGCCCACAAGGAACCCTACAATCACACAAACGTGAGACGAGTATAATACAAGTTATTGGCACTTTTATGGGGGGGTTCCACACATTGAGAGGGGGAGAATACAACTGGAGATTAAAGAGCGCAAATCAAGAGAGAAAAAAATCAAGAAATTCAAGTTTTGAAACATTCGTTGGAAGAAGACTTTTTGTTTTTCTTCCGTTATTATGAATGGCTAAATTTCATATTATGACGAACAATGTAATCTATTTGGGACCATTTATTTCTTTTATTCAAGATTCTTATTATTTTATCATAAATGTGTTGATTTTGCTATGAGTTTAATGCATTGAATTACTTGATCACCAATTTGATGATTATGTGAGTCTCTTACGAATGGAGATGTGAGTTTGAGATTTAGATCATATAGTAAAATTCGATAAATTAGTATAACCTGTAAAAATACATATACTAATATTTGATGATTTTGTGAATTTTTTTACGAATCGAGAGATGGGTTTGAAATTTAAACCGCATAGTAAAATCTAGTAATTAGTACGTGTAAAGATACCTGCACTAATTATTTCAATCATTATATGAATTCTTAGAACCAATATTTCGTTTATCTAAGGTTGATTCACTTAGAGATATGGGATTGAATTAGTTAAATAAGCTTGATGAAAACTCGAGATAGGTAAATTGAATATAATAGAAGAATTCGATCGAACATTACATTAGATTTTAGAATCTTGATTTAAGACTTAAAAGTGATCGATATGTGAAATTGTTTTGCCCTAATATCCGTTCGTTATTTGAATTCTCAATCAATTGTTGTGTGCATTTTAATTAATTTCAAGTGTTTAAACCAAAAATTCACAACAAAATATAATTCCTTTCATCAAATAGGAGTTAGAAAAATCTGATTAAATCCTAAAGTATAGTTCTCGTGGGAACGATTATCTGGACTCAAAGGTCCAATATATTACTTGTTACGATACCATACACTTGTGATAGAAAAAACAAAACAACTTGACTTTAACACCTTGTCCAAAATGGTTGACAGTACAAAATTGGACATTTTGAAGGAAAGGAGAAAAAGTGAAACTCTTGTATATTGTATTGTCCAAATTTGTCCAATACTATGAACAAAACAACCATAAATGACTGAATAATGCTATTATTACCAGCGGTGCTAGACCTAGTTTTCATTATATGATAAGTACAATTAAAATTAATTAAATGAAAATTTGTGGAATCCATTTAATTGGAATCACCATGTAATGTCAACTAAAATACACCACCAGTGATAAATAACATTACTCAAATGATTTAACATGTCCATTATAATTAAATATACAAATCATATTTTTTCATGGGTTAGCTTAGCAGACAAGCTATATAATGGACTGTGGAAAGTTGTACTCACAGTGAAGTCACGTCTCCAACTCCAAGAACTTGAGAAATAAGGATTAGAACTATTCATAGAACCTTCAATAATGACTTGAACATTCATCACATCTCCAATTTCAGCCATCATTTTCTTGCTCTGTGACAAAATGTTGTGTAACAAGCACCATATAAAAAATTTATATCAAGTAACCGAAAAATCAATTTTAGAAATACCTCCAAAAAAGCAGGTTCAAAACGATAATTTTCTGCAAGCGCCCAAATAGGTCGACTAGGCAGGGTGGTGCCAAAGGAATTATAGGATGACAATGCAGTTTCCACCTCGCTTATTGCTGAATGAGTTTCAACATACATCGTTCACACCACCCCAAAAAAACATAAACAGAGAACTAATCAAATAATGAACCAAGATGTGCCGATGCATACATGGTTACAATTTGTAGCATTGTGAAACTGCAGTTCTCGGGTTGTGTAATTTTTAAAGGGAAGATAACCAAGATGCAAATTAAAAGACGAGCAAAATGAACATAAATAGAATCAATTCCCATTGAGAGATGTTCGATTGATTCCGAAAGTGTCTGGATCACAAGTAATAAAGTGGGATTTTTTGAATACGAATATCGTTCCCACAAAGACAAATATTTACTACCAACTGTTATTCCAATTCTAGTTTCAATTTAAATTGATATAGTGACCAATTAACAAATCAAGTGTTTATGTTTTAATTAAATTATACTAACCTAAACTAAATTAACCTAATTTATGGAGATTTAAGGGATTAAGTGGTTAGGAATTTCAATTTCACTTGAGTCAATTTACCATTCATCTAATCCCTTTTTCATATTGCAGGCAATTGAATTAACCTATTGTAGCTGATAATTTCTCTCAAGTTACACTAATTATAATTATTGTGCCCTTGTTTTGGCTCCATTTTAATGAGATTTTGGAAAAATATATTTTGGAGTAATAATTTTTTTGAAAAATATGTGGTTAAATAGTAAGAAATTTTTTTGAATTTACATGTAATATTATTGTATTGAAGAATGCGTAGTTGAAAAAAAGAAAGAAAAAATACATTAAACTTTTAATGGAAGCTATGGAGCCCAAACAGGGTTTATATCTCTATGTAAATTCATACGCATATGAACATTTTAACCTTCTATATAGATTGCATAGCCTATAATTATATCTCGATTTCTTATAATACCTATATTATTTATTACTCGAGCTAGAATCATATATATCACCTCTCGATCTCAAAATTATCCCTAAATCAATCAATCGACGATAAAGCAATTGAAGCATTAAGCACACAATAAATAATAAACACAAAATCAAGGTTGTAAGAAATCAATTAAATTAAAGATATACAAAACATACGCTACATCGTTCATCCTAACAATCAAGAATTTAGCCAATCATGATATTAAAATTAAATAATAAAGGGATGAAAAACATCATTAGATTCAACACAATAAATAAAGAATTTAATCTAAGCAATTGCTATTCTTTGGTACCCAAATTTTAACAATGATCTTCAAGTCTTCCTTGATTGGTTGTATGTCTCCCGGTCAATTGTGTTCTTCAATCTTCAAATTCCAAATTGAGATACAAATCTTGATAATTCAATGTATTTGGATGTATATTTATGCTTCAAGCAAGGTTTAAAATGGCGAAACTAAGTACAGAGACAGTTTTTCTTTATGAAGCGAGGTGTAAGCCTTAAGGCCACAAAAAATAAAAAATCTAAGTAAAAGAATTATAAAATAATACAAAAAACCAAAGTTGGAGCATATAGTAAATATGATATATAGCCATTAGCATATTGAGATATAGTCCACATAAAGAAAGAAGATGTTTAGCAAAAAAAAAAAAGCATTACAGAATTTAGAAATCACTCAATTTGCAATGGAAAAAAAAAAAGCAGCTTAAACTAAAAAAAAAACCTAATAGTTTGCACTATCATCACTATTACTAGCATCGTTAATGGAATCATCATCATATCTAATTTTCCCATCATCTTCCTTTAAGAAGGGCCCTTTCTGATTTCTTTTCATACAATTGAAAAATCAAATTTTAAATGAGGCGCAATCATGCTCTCGCGCGCCTCAGATTTAGAGGCGTAAGTCTCATATTTTTAGCCTCAAAAATACCACCTCGAGGCATACTACATGTGCCTCACGATGAGGCGTATCTCTAGCCTCCCCTAATTTTGGAATGAAAGATTCCTATTTATAGACCTAAATTAGGTCTAAAATAGAGTATCGAAAGGATTCAAAACCATAATCTTAGTTCAATTAGGTTTATTCAAATTGCTGGAATTTATACTTGACTTTACAATTTGGTTCATGTTTCTTCTTTCTTGTTTTGATTGAGTCCTTAAATTTTGCAATCAAGGTCCTTCAATTTCCAAATGTGACTTCTTGGCCCCCCAACTTACAAAATATTTCCAACTTTACTCCTTTTGATCAATTATTGCTCAATTTCATCAATTCTCATCCAATCTTGAGTTTTCTCCTAAAATATTAAAAAACACACAAAATTAAGTATCTAGTTCATAAAATTAAGGTCGAAAATAAGTAAAGCTTATGGTCAATACCGTCCTATTTGAATATGAAATAAATTAAAAAGTGAAGAACCTAAGTTAACACATTTGGAATCACATAAATCCAAACTATATCTTACTTACAAGATGCCGCAGGTTTTTCTTCAGAACCAGGATCCATCCAACGAGTATGACATGCACAAAGAGATGTACGATTAATTTACCTCATATAAACAATAATAGCTATAGTTTAACAAAGACTAAATTGGCATTGAAAGAAATTTTACAGTGAAATAATTGTTACTTTTTATCTATTGAAAGCATGCTAAATTCATGTGAACTCGCTCTAACTTCCTGAATTATTGAAAAAATATGGCCTTGTCTTTATGTTAAGTTAACTTCATATGGAATTACCTTGAAGGACATGTTTTCCAGCCTTCAGCAGCCTCAGAGACATATCCACCTGCATAAAATGGTTCGAAAGGCGATGTAAATTGCACAATAATTATTTAAGTGAAGTGAATATCTATCTCATTCGGAATAATTTGTTGGAGTCTACTCCATCCACAAAGTGAAAAAAGAAAAAAGAAAAAATTCAATCATAGTACGATGGGTACATAATTCTCAAGGGAATCGAACTTTTGGATATGACTGCTTAGTTTAGTAACCAATTTATCATCAACCATGTTAACACTTCGATATTTTCTCAGGCACAGATTTCATTCAAATATTGGATTTCTGAGCACCAACAAAAGCAATAGTCCCACAAATAGGAGAGAAAATATAGCCTTATACTGTTGTGGACTTATCTACAACTCCACGAGCCATTTACTTTGAGAGACTAAAACTGGTCAATGGACTACATATATATGCTCAGCTTGTGCAAATTTCACAGACAAAAAAAAAAAACAATCATTAGTCAGGCTTCACATCATACCACAAGGATTGGATAAACGGTTGAAATATGAGACCTCTCCCCAAATTTCCAACTTATAATTGAACACACTGAATTGTGAATAGCACAAGGCACTCAACCAGCAAAAATTTCAGATGATTTCTAATGGTTGAGGATGATCCAACATTTCTATTAGCATAAAAACAAATTGCTGCACACACACGCAGAGAAAGAGAGAGATGCCTGAGTTTGTCCAGCAAGAACGACAGCCACACCAATGATAGAAGCATTTTGAATAATGTCATCAAGTCCTGCCTCACCCCACTTACATTCCACCTCTGGAAAGAACTTCTTAGCAATCTCAACAGCACCTTTTGCCGATTCCTAACAAACACATTGCCCAAACAACTTGTATTTCATCCTCAAACCCACTTTTGATTCCAGTAAATACAATAAAGAAAATAGAATAGAAATATATTTTATTTTTGCTAACCCATATTTTATTTTCCTCCCAGATCAATTTCCAACAGTAGAGGTGAAAACGAAAAACGCCCACCATCCGCAAACCAGATATTTTAATTTAATTGCCAAGAAAATGGACGAAAATGAAAGAAAAGTCTGAATCTTTTTATGTGATCAAGATGTATATTTCCCAAAAAAAAATGCTACAAAATAGAGAAAAATATGCCAATTTTTATATCTAACTAACCACAAAATGGATGAAAATCGAAAAGAAGACTGAGCCTTTTGTAAACCAGATGCAAGACATTTCAAGAAAATTCAAGAAAACAGAATAATGTGAACTAAAAAATAGAAAATTTTTGTTACCTCAGAGCGGCTCCAAATGGCTTTAAGAATAAAGAGATCAGAGATCTCAGCCAATCTTGGAATATATGAAGTTCTAACGAAAATTCCAGCTCCAAGTATGGCAATCTGGGGTCGTTCAGCCATTGGGGAAAAAAAATCTGTGTGATTTGATGCAGCTGCTCAACTAAAGTCAATTTGGTAGTAATAAATCTGATAAAAAGCCGAATCGAATTCTAAAACTAAAACGTTAAAATAAGAACAGTGTGCAGAATAATAAGAAATGCGATTTTCTTGAAGAGGAAACATGTACACCGAACTAGTACGAGAAAGATGAAAAACAACACTGTTTTAAAAATTTCTTAAAATGTATTATTTTATTAATCAAATTCTTTTTAAATAAAGGTGGAGTTACTTGTTTAAAGATGGCATTTTTTCCCTTTCTTACAATAATTTTGGAAAGAAATGGAAGTAAGCCGAGCCTTGTATAAAATTGTGTAAATATGTGAGGAATAATAACAAGTGGAAAACACAAACAAGAATAAAAAATACTTATTTGTTCAAAATGGATAAATTATTTATGCTCGTGTGTCTTTTACAAGATCAAGGAGTCTAATATTAGTGATCTAGTAGAAAGTTGAGTTGACATTGTCCAAATACGGTTCTCTTAATAAATTAGCAAAATTACAATCTTCTCAATGTGCCATCCATGCTTCAAAATGCAAACAAAGTATTAAAATCATGGTGTAGTGTGTTTACTCATATATCTTTGTTACTTTTAAAAGCTTCACTAGATGAAGTCGTGAAAGGGCTCTTGGCTTAGTATCGACTGAATAATGTAAGCGCCCAACAGAAAGGGAAGATCATTAGGAAAAAATGGGGAATGTTGACCAAAACAATGTCATGGCTTTGTTAAAAGAGGAAGGAAGAAGGCTCGCCTGGACAACTTCAGTCTACTGGTACGTAGGGGAGTCCAATAAAAGGCTAAGGAGCAAGGGGTACTCTCATTCTAACCTTTGCATGGTGCCACCATAAAGCAATAGCAAAACCTGATTCGAACTAAGACATTTGTGCTAGTCGTGCTAGGTTGAACCAGGGTTGGTAAGGAAGATTGATCCGGACCGATCACACGTAGAAAAATAGGCCGGCGATATCCTTCTGCCCACCATGGTGGGCTTCTTTTTTTTTTTTTTTTTTAGTGCTTCGGAAAAAAAGATCTTTGATTCCAAGATCTTCTAGGAGACGCAACCATCATTATCTTGAAAGACTCTTGGCAACATTTACTATTCATAGTTGAGTTGCACGTTTTCACACTCAATCCAGATAGGCACTGTAGCTAAACTGGTTTGGTACTGTTGATAAATATCTATCTATCTTCCCATAAATTTCCTTTTGCTCGCGCGCGCTCTCTCTCAATGCCAAAGTGAAAGAAGAAACGTAAAATCCAAGAAGCATGATCCAAACCATGTAGTTTGTTCAATTTTCCAGATACTCCACGCGTAGTCCACTCTGTGTGCTCCGCGCTGCTGCACGCAGGGAGACGGATGCGTTCTCTCGCTGACCTTCGATTTCTTTTTCGCCTCTTTGTTTCTTCTAGTTTCTTTACCTCTATTGTGCAATTTTCGATTTTTTCTTCTATTTTTTCCTTCGAGATTTTAATAGACCAAATTTTGACAGGAATTGGAGTTTAGATACTTCAGGTATGTTGTTCTCCGATTCTTGTTACGTTTTTTTTTTTCAGCTGTAGCAGTGCAATGAAGCCGAGTGCACGGAGGTTTTCTCCAAACAATCCCTCCAAGTAAATAGGTTGACACAAAACACTGAGCAGCCGCTCTCCGCCTCCATTCTCTTCTTTTTCCTTTTTTGCTCTAAAATATCGTTGATTCTTTTAGAGTTGGAGATAATACAATTTGAGGTATTTTCACTTCTTTGATTCTCTTTTGATTTCGAATTTGCTTAGATGTGAATTTTTTTAGTTTTTGAGTTTAGTAGGTGGGCTTCAGCTGGAATGGTATGTTATACTGTCTGTGAAGTTTTTATGGTGCTTTAATGAGACTCTCGTCACGATTTATAATACGAGTTGATGTTGGCTTTTAGCATTTTTTTTATTTCTCTGAATTTTTCTTCTTTTGATTGTTTGATTTTCATGCATTCTAGTCGTATTTTGAGTAAATGGTTGGTGTTATGCTTTTATGTTGGTCTGTTTTAGTGTTTTGGATTGTAGTATTGTGTTGGGTCTTATAGGATATGGAAAACATCAAATGCTGAGTGTTTTTGTGTTTTTACTTTTTTTTTTTATAATTATGAAAAAAGATTGCATTTTTATTTAGTTATAATTTATGAGTAAACGAGGATTGTTAGTGTTATTTATTTTGTTAATGACGCATTGGAGAATATTTTCTGCCTTGGAGATCACATTAGTCTTTGATTTTGTGACACTTCTGCATCTAATTGTAGTTTAAGATTTCTGTATTCAAAAGCTCTGCCAATATATTTTTTGTGCTTAAAATATACATTTGAATGAGAAACGAAGAATAGTAAATTGCATACATTGTCTCCGTCAAGTTAGCCATGAACGTGCCTTTTTGACATCCTTCTTATTATCTGTCATCTCCACTGCTGTTGGAACCAATTATTTATCTGTAATGACAATGTGCGATTAGTAGATGCAGTTGCCATCTGGTTTGTCTTTCTCTAATAGTTCTTGACATTAATATTTCAGTTTGATTAATTGGAAGCAGAGGTTTGTTCAAATGCATATCAATGCATGAATCATTTTAAGGTGGTTAAGTAACTGAGATATATTTCTTTTTATTCTTCTTCTGGAGACATAATTTGATTTCTTGTGAAAAATGTCACGTTTGACTAATTTTCGTATGGCCACTTGCTTTCAAAAATTTAAGGGAGCTCCTGATATTGCTGTTGTTTATTAAATTGTTATTTGTTGTTTATTGGCTATTGATGGCAATTCATTTTTTTCCTTGTCAAATTGAGCTCAATATTTTACCACCATGCTGCTCTTTTTAGAGTGTATATCTCCTAGCATTTATCAAGTTTTCCCTCTTGGTACCCATTCTTTTGGTGTTAGATGCATCAGTAGTGTCATCTGAATAATTTAGTCCTTCATTCTAAATTCTATATTTTTTTGCCAACTATACCTATGATTCAATCACCTGTTATCAATTGCATCTTGATGTGTTGTGTATTTTTTTGTGCTTCAAATGTTGTGATGGTTATGTGACTCATCGGCAAGTTCAGGTAATGGTAATATGTTTATTATGGTTTTTCTACCATTTTATTGAAGTTGAACATATCTCTTATTCTCAACACGGAATCTACAGACTATGTTAAGAACAAAGCAGCTTGGTACGCTATCCCAGTCTGCCAGATCTTTTTTCCTAAGCGGGCCACGATGCAACGCAGCAGATGGGAGTTCATGCACTTGCTCTGAAGATGATACTATTGGTTTGAAACCTCAAATTGTTGGTTAACCTAATAAATCCAACCCACTTTCATATTTATCTTTTTTTTAAAGAAAAATAAAAATCAAAAGATAAGTTATAATCTCATAACTATATTTTGATTCCTTCCAATCTATGATGCTGTCATGAATAAGTAATGGTATTGAGAATTTCCTTTCACAAGCTCATTATGTTATACTCATGCTTTTTAACATACTATAGTTGGCTACGTAATAGCGTTGACTGATTTTTGGTTATTTTTTAAGACATCACTAATTAAATCTTATTTAACAAAACTTTTTCAATAGAAAACTTCAAAGTTACAACGAAAAATAAACAAATAAAAAAAAAGTTAGAAACAAAAAGGGAAATTATTCATTATAAACAACCAATATAAATCAATTCAAATTTAAAAAATCCATACACTAACAAGCTACAAAGATATTGTTATTTTATATTTCTTCCTCAATTTTCTTGAAGTACAAACCTTTGGAGGCTTTGCATATCACATTGTAAGTTTTTAAAGGTGAGTAGAATACAAAAATTAACGATTATGATTTTACGTTTAATAATTTAAGATAATTTTTATATTTAAACTTAATCGACAATATATTTATTATTATCACATTTTAAGTTTTTTTAAAAAAATTTAAATCGATCTAAATAGATATTCATATTGTGAAATATCGAATCAAATGTTGTAGGAAAAATAAAGTTCGAGAAAATGACATTGGAATGTGGTTGAGATTAAAAAGAAACATAAACAATC
>CAIGRF010320132.1:9094-19476 GCA_903798235.1 Fraxinus ornus | reverse complement strand
TTGGCGTAATATTGCACTCCGTAACAATCGACCATCATGTGCGGATCCCTCCCAACTAGCAAACACATATGTAAACTTCATATCAAATGTGCAAGCTACTAAAACATTTTGAGAAGTAACTTGCTTTCTATTACGATACGTAGCTTGCTCCTCTAAGGGATGTTCATAACAATATGTGTACCCTCTATTTCCCCTACAACATCGTTTCAAAAGAATACTTGTCAGAATATTATAATATTGAACTTCTAAGAAATATGATTAAATAACTTCAATCCCCTAACCTGAAAAAAGGAGTACCATGGCTTCACATTTTCCTTCTCATATGGTGAGTTATGAATAGTGGCATTAATCACAACATCTCTATACAGTCCAAGACAAGTGTGTAATACCCTGTGGAAGTAAAAACTCGCAGTTTGACTAGATCAAAAGAAAGTGAAACGTCTAGCTCAACGGTAATTAGAAAAATAGCCACTTGTTTCTCAGTTCGATCATATTTACTATCAACCAATCCATAAGTTCACGAACGAACACGTAGTCTTTGAAATGGACCTATTTTCATCCTAAGTAAATCACGACATGTTGAATCACTCGTACCAAACATTCGTGTAAGTGTCATTTCTCTTTCAGAATCTCAATTATATGAGGTGTCCTAGGAAGATGTCGTTCACGATGCCTAATATAATTATTTATCACAATTGCTTTCATGACTATCGTCCAAAATAAATGTTCTCGTTAGGGACAATGTTGATTCTCTGTTGTAGCCATGTTACGCACTACCACGATAAATAAAATGAACATATAAATTACATATTATGATTATATAAATAAGTTATAAATTTAATAATTTGGTCACATTTTTATTATAATTATACAATTTCAACAAACGCCTACCAAATTCTAAGAAACTATACTCCAACAAATAATGTTAATACCTGCAAAATGGTAATAGTAATAAGCAATATGTAAATAACATAATATTGTGGATGACATTTTATTTTCTAACAAAAATGGATAAAAATCGTCAAGATGCTACAAAACTAAAAGGTAAAGTGTTGGTGCCATCAAAATAATAGGTTGGGGATCAAGCAATTTGATCATAACATAAAAAGAAAGAGATTGATTGAAAGGAAATAAAAAGAAACAAAGAGATGCCAGTATTTAGATAGTTATGTCAAAGTATGAAGTGTGCATAATAAAGAGATTACCTCTTTATGATCAAATCTGTTAAATCTATTACACAAGCTTAAATTCAAGAAACATTAAACATGACAGTGGAGCTTTACTTGATAGAAGCATTTTTATGCCTTTTGACACAATTGTCAAACTCTTTCCATGGACCACCTTAGGGTTCCTAGTTGGGCACAAGATATTACGGACACTTGAAAATCAAGTCATCTGACCAAAACCAAGAGATTACACTATCCCATGCTCCCTCTTGGCATGTATTCGGTTTCACGCTTCTACTTTGACGAGAAAATCAAAAGCTAAAATTCAAGTTCATCTAACATCACAAGTTTAAAATTATAAAATTCCAAGAAAAACACCCATTAAAATATAAATATACCAATATTTTGTCACTAAACAGCAGATATATGTGTAAAAATCTTAATTTTTTGGCACTTCATAGAACAAAACTATAAATATACAAATTTTCTATCACTACCCGATTGAAATAGGTTTAAAATTGTCTGAATTATCTTTCACCAATAGAAGATGTTGATTAAAAGCTAACATTCAAGCTCAGAGCAAGAGAAAAGTGAAAATGACAAAAAAAAAAAAAAAAATTCATCATTTTCTATTCAACCCCTACATACTTCGAAATTGATTTTACCCTCCACGCCTCCATAAAAAGACAATATGCCCCTGTTTAACACCCATTCTCTCTTTCTTTTTCTTCATTTCAACCACACATTTTCCAAATAAAATAATATTACATACAAATCTAAAAATTTTCATTACTTTTCCACCACACATTCTCCTATCAATCACTATTCCAAAACTTCTATTCCCATTAAAATGGGTGCCAAACACTCACTATGGGTGTGCTTGATATTATTGAGAGAAAAATATATTTAAATAGTGATATGATGGGAAATATGTAGTCACAAAGTAAGGAAAAATTATTGATGTGATAAAAAATATTTTTTTGTTGAAAAATTTGTGGTGAAAAATGAGTTTTGATAGAATGTATACCAAACAGGGGCTATATAAATATTTCACATTTTTGTATTCGTTAATCATGTAAAATTAAAAGATGCCAAAATAGCACTTTCAAGTACAAAAGTTCATTTCAAGCAAAGAAAATATCTACCCATATTAACGCTTAAAGTAGGGATGGCAAAAAAAAAAAACTCATTTAGCTCGAAACCCGTGCGGCCCGCCCAGAACGAAGCAGTGATTACCCGCCTAATCGGGTAAATGGGACGGGGACGGGGTGAGGGTCATTGCCCCGAAGAGGGTACGGGGCGGGTATGGGAATCATAGTCTCCGCCCTGCTACTCGTCTCGTTTAAAGTTAATTTTAAATTTAAATTTTTTATCAAACAAAAATAATACATTTATCATATTTTTAAAGAAAACATAAATTGTTTGTAACAAATTGGTAAAAAAGTAATAAAATTTACTAAGTAAAGACATAAAAATAAATAAAAATAAAAAATAAATTGGTCGATAAATGGAGCAGGGGACTGTCCCATCCCACCCCACCCCGTCCCGTCCCGTCCCGCTTAAAAGTGGTATGAAAATAGGGTAAGGTAACAAAAATACCCGATGGGACGGGGTGGGAATAGTCTACTTGTCCCATACTCGTCCCGTTACCATTCTTAGCCTACAGAACACGTGATCATCTACTCAAGCAAATTTTTTTTTTCTACAAACTGAAAGTCATAACATTCAAGATTATACTTGATTATAGAAGCACAAACTATTGCACAACGCCCATCACCATTCATAGGTAATACAACAAATCCCACTGCTATCTCCCTCAAAGTTGTTGCTCTATGATCTCCACTGCGCACACACGCAAGAGAGAGAGATAGAGAAGCAGCGATAAAAGATAAGTATAAAACTAGAACTTACACACAATAGATACATCAATGGTAAATACACATGTTCAAGTTCAAAGGGATTTTTTATTCTTAATCTTGTTCCATTTCATCATGCTGATCATGCGGGTTCTGTGAATTTGGCTGCTCAACTTTATCATTTGGTGCATCTATTACTTCATCAGCTGAAATAGAACCCTAATAGAGAAATGAACGCTGTTAGACTTTCATTTTGTGATTCAGTTACTTCAAAACTAAGCAAAATTTAAAGGGGCATACCTCCAAGCATGTCATCTCAACTGATGATGAGCCCACCTCTCTAGTGTGCTCATAAACTTTCATATCGTCCTGAAGAGATTAATAAATGGAAAAAAAATATATTATTATAGCTAAAAAACAATTTATGGGATCAGATCCTTAGACGAAGTAACAAACAAAAGAGACCAAAGCTATAATTAAAGAATTAAAGATGTCTACCATGTCGAAACAAGATCTGGTATAAAAGGCAAAAGCTTTGTTATAATTTTTAAAGGGGGAGCCCCACTATTTTCCTATTTTTAGGTGATACATATAGCAACCATAATATGCATGTTGCCATTACAGTACTCCACTACACTAATAATTCATGGATCATGCTACATGTACTTAATTTTTTTTATCGAATCTTTTACCTACTACTCATAATGAGGATGGGGACCACGTTGTTGAGATTTTTAAATACACGCAGGCCCCGCACATTATGTGAGAGGGGGTAATCCATTATGTACAAACCATTATGTACAAATGAATTAACCCATAATTCATATTAGTCAACAAATGCAACAAGTTTTAAACTACTTACCATGTAAAACTGTAGGTTTCCATATTTGGGTGTAAATGTTTGATCTAAAAAGGAATTCACATGTGTAGTTTCTGGTCTTTTATTTCTATATTTTCTTCGAATCGAGAAAAGTTGCTACTTGTTAAATCCCTAGTCTAATGTACTTGTTATTGAAAGTTCAATATTTCAAATCTACGAGGTTATGTATATTTGCTGAATTTTAAAGGTTTCCCGAATGGTTAAGGTATTATGCGTAAGTATTATGCCCTAAATCCAATCAATTTAGGTTCTCAACATTTTTAATATGTTTAATGCATTTATTTTGGGTAAGATCCGTTATTTATTTGAATTACTATTCTATTATTCTAATAAATTATATTAAATAAAATAGTCCATAAATTTAATTCTTACTAATTTGTTAATCACAAGAAGTTGCGATTATGATATACAAATTATATATGACTAAATTTTAAAGCATCTCTGGTTGTAAGTAATAATGAGATACGGATATTGTTATTACGGATAAACCATCACGTGTGACATTTCTTACTTGTAAAATAAGTAACTAATCTCACAAAGTAAAGTGTGGTGATACTTAAATTAACACAAGAATGTTTTATTATAAAATAAAATATTGGAGACCCGTTGGGAGATTCCACATGGATAACTATTTGAGTGTCAATATTTAATCTCTAACATTCAATAATGGGATTGGTACTTCCACCTGGGGTCATTATAGTGCTTTATATGAAGACAATCGTACTTTGGTGATATTGGATAAAACGACATCGTCTGGATATGTCAAGAGTGATACGAATGTCATGAATGATCAATACACGATTCGTCACTTTCAGATAGTAAGAGATTGCGATCTACATTTCATTCACTTAAATTGATAACGAAATCTTTGGCCAACTATACTCATAAGTAGGAAAAAAGTTTTCAACTTACATTGATTTAATAGTAGGATGAAAGACATTATCGATAATTGGGATTGACACATATCTATATCTCGTAATTGATTGGATCATATTGAAGAAATAATCATAGTTTCACGGTAAACGAAAAAGTTTGATTTTGTCATAACGTGCATTTTCCCTTACAAGCATTGTCATGACACATTGTAAGATGTCAATTTGGGACGATGGATGTGAATTGGTGATAAATTAAAATTGGATATTTTAATTTATCAATTTTGATTATACCAAAATAATAATTATCATCGTTAGGCGTCATAATCGGGAACCTAATGGTTCACACACAAGAAAAACTAGAAGAACGAGATTAACTAATTAATGAACAAGTGTTGAAAAATTAATTAGTTAGGTTACTTATTAATGGCTCCATTACTTAATTGGATTAACTAATTCATGCATCGAATTTAATTAATTAGAATAATTAAATATTAGACCGGGTTAAGTTTAATAAATAAACTAAGCCTACTTGAACTTTTATTAATAGGCTGTTAGGGTTTGAAAATTCAGAACTAGGTTCATTATTCATGTTAGCACAAGAAAAAACCATAGTTATCTCAATTTTGTTCGCAATGTGAATTTTCATTAGAAGCTAGCAGTTGTAGATTGCACATCAAATCTATTCTTCAAGAAATTCATCAAATGTATAATTCTTTATCACAGTTTCTCTCTAAATCCAAAGAAGGTTATTGATGGGAAATAAAAATTTTGTTTAAACTCCGCTATGCATGTTAAGTAAATTTCCAATAGCGGTATCAGAGTTCAAATGCTTGTTAGAAATTGTTTTTGCATGTTTGAACAATCAAAAGTTGATTGTTATTATTTTTCTTGAATCTAGCAATTAAAAAAAATAATTTTCATATTCAAAAATCTATTTTTGAAAATAAAAATAATTTTGGATTGAAATCGAATCGGAGGGATTGTTGATGGCAACAATCGCTAACTCACGAACGCAACAATGATGGTCACTGCTACGCGTTACTACAACAACCAACGCGCGCTACTATTCCTCCGATATGCATCATGTGTCTGACCACTGCGGCACACCACTGCTTGGTCCACACTAGCGGCACCGCCTGCCGACTGCAATGAAGAAAGTGAATGGAGGTTTAGGGTTTAGGCGTTTTGGGGACTGGGGATCTCCCTACAATTTATGAAATTGTGGGGACCTATATGCAATTAGGGGTTTAGGTTCATGTTGTAATTTTTTTAAAACAAGGACCTGTTTAGCAATTTTTTTTATTTGGAAGGGTCTCGTTATAATTTTAAATTGGGCCAGATTGCAATTTTTCGAAAGGGTTCTTGCGTACAATTTCTAAAAGGGTTTAAAAATGATTTTGGAAATGTTTTGACCTATGTTATCGATTTTGACCCCTTTAAAATTTTATTGAAAATTAATGACTTCTGATATTTTAGTTAAAATTGGATTTTAACTTAAATATTATACCTTAACCCTAAATTGAATTTTATTTTATTTAGGAGTTTTATCATAAATTTAAATGTTAATTCAATTATAATTAGAGTTTATTTTATTCAGGAGTTCTATCGTAAATTAAAATGTTAATTCAATTATAATTATAGTTGATAATATTTAATTAGAAATTGATTTTNAAGCTGTCGCTACAACGAGCTGGAAAAACCTGGAGAAGGAGTAACAGCGACATAGCTTGTTGTCGCTGCAAGTTGCGATGCTCGCCGCTGCTGGAATTCGCTGTAGCACGTGGCATTGCTACCATACCGGTGGTGCGCCCGTGGCACACCACCGTTACTCATGCTGCGGTCTCCCGACGCCGAAAGAAGATAGGAGATTCTCTAGGGTTTCAGATTTGGTGAAGTTGAATGGAGGCGGGGCCTCTTATGCAATTTTTGAAATTGCAGGCCCCTGCCTGCAATTATTAAGAATGGTTAGTTTACAAATTTCTAAAAAAGGGCTTGTCATGCAATTAATATAACTAAAGGGCTTGTCAGTAATTTTAAACTTGGGGTCTTATTGCAAATCAAAATGGTTTTGAATTTAAATTAAAATGGTTTAAAATCTTGATTTTAAAAGGTTTTACCATAAAATTTCAATTTTGACTCGTTTAAATTTTTTTTTTTTTTTAAAAAAAAAATTGATAACTTTTTATATTCTCGTTAAAATTGGATTTTAACATAAATATTAAACTTTGACCCTAAATTGAATTTTTTTTATTTAGGAGTTTTATCATAAATTAAAATGTTAATTCAATTTGAATTAGAGTTGGATTCTAATTTAATATTTAATTAAAATTTGATTTTAATTAAATTATCCACCCTAATATATTATTGAAATTCGAGTTGGACTCTAATTTGTCATTTAATTGAAAATTGATTTTAATTAACTTGTCTTGCCCTAAAATTTCTCTTGAAATTAGAGTCAGACTCTAATTTAATATTGAATTCAATAAGTTTATCATAATATCTTGTAATTAGAGTTGAATTCTAATTTTTGTATTTAATTAAAATTTGATTTTGATTAAATTCAACCGCCTTAAGTTTTGAAATTAGAGTTTGACTCTAATTTGGTATTTAATTAGAATTTGATTTTAATCAAATAGTTCTGTCTATAATTGTTGAACTAGAATTGGACTCATATTTAATTAAAATTTTATTTTGATTATTGACGCGCTAATTTATTTAATTGGTTAATTTGATTAATTAAATATTTAGTTATTTTTTATCCATTTATCTTAATGATTTTAGATGACTACTATTGCTAGATTCTTGAAATATGTTTGCATATAATATTAAATATTATATAAGAATGTATTTATTTTATGAATATTTATTTAGTGGATGATTATGGATTCGACCGTGTGGATGTGTTGAATGGTTAATTTTATTTTTTTCGTTTTATGGGCTTGCGAGGTCTTAATTTATTTTGGACATACGAGTCCGTTATTATACTTGTTATTATGGGTATGCACGTGCAATTTCATTTAGGTCTGCATGTCAACTAGTATATGATACAGGTTGTAGCTGGATTAATTAAAAATGCAAGACGAGGAGGCAGCCATGGAGATGGTGCATGGATAATGAATGAATGCAATACCCCATAGGAAGGGTTGTGCTACATGTACAAGGACCGCCATTTGGCAATTTTGGACACCATTTTGTACACTAAGAATTATCCCCATAGGAATTGACCAACTAGTCTTCATTTTGATTCAGGAAGGCTAGATAGAATTGGTCCATAATCATCCACACTAGTATATATATTTATTTGCATGTTTGATGCTTGATAAATCCTTCACTAAAATATTAAGTTAGAATTATTTTTTGTCTTCCATCATTATAGTGCAAAATGAGAGCCAAAAATCGATATAAACTTGTTGAGTACACTCAGGGCTGGTCTATTAGGAATAATTTAACACTATGAAATATTTGGTATTCTTGAATGATGTGTTCGACTTAATTAGAATTTATTTTTTATTGAATACATTCAAAGAGATAAATTTTAGAGTTCTGTTAAGCTAACACATAAGATATTTGAGGTCAAAGAGTTGTCAACTTAATGATCTAAGAGTTGTATGAAAATACAATTGATAATACTATCTACCCAAATATTTTATTAAGATTTATTGAGCACACTCAAAGTCTTAATACAACAAATAGGATCCCAACCTATTATGAATCAAGCATGGATTTTATTAATTTGTGTGAAAGTCATAAATTAATTTTAAATAATGGGAGCATATTTAATTTAATTAAAGTCAAATTTAAATTTATGTAATGCATTTTGATACATATTAATTCTTTACTTTTCATCATTTATAGTTTTTTAATCATGAGTAACCATATGAATTTGAGAGGCATACTGGATGCCAACAAACTGACCAGGCCAAATTTTCTAGATTGATACCACAATCTGAGAATTGTTTCCAAGCATGAGAACATTGGTTATATCCTTGAGCATCCCTTTCCAGATGTGGATGCTTACAATAAACACNGATGACGATAACACTGCAGCATGTGTGATGCTTGCAGCTATGTCACCTGAGTTGCAAAAGCAACATGAGGGTATGGATGCTCACACTATGATATTTCATCTCAAAGAGTTGTATGATGAACAATCACGTGTGGAAAGATATGAGACTTCCAAGCAACTATACCTGTGCAAAATGGCAGAAGGATCTTCAGTCAGTGCTCATGTGCTGAAGATGATTGGCTTTATTGAGAAGTTGGCTCAATTAGGTTCAATAATGACCATGAACTAAGTGTTGATTTGGTTCTGCAATCTTTGTTAGACAGTTATTCGTAGTTCATCATGAATTTCAACATGAAATAGCTCGAGTGTACACTCCCTAAATTGCTGAACATGCTTAAAATTGTTGAACCCAATGTCAAAGCTAGCAGCATGCATGTCCTAGCCATTCAATCCTCCAAGTGTACTAATAGGAAGACTAAAGAAAGTTTTAAGAAAACATCTAAGAAGGCTAAGAGAAATAACAAATCATTCAAATCAAACAAGGACAATACCAAGTCTTACGACCCATGTTATCACTGTAGAGTGAAAGGTCATTGAAAAGGAACTACAAGACTTACCTCGTAAGCTTGAAGGGAAAGAAGTCTTCTAAAACTTCATCTTTAGGTACTTGTTATCGAAGTTAATATTCTACTTCATTAGCTTCTTGGGTATTAGATGCAGGATGTAGATCTCATAGTGGTATAAATATGAAGGAAATAAAGAAAAGTAGACCACTAGGGAAAAAAGAAGTTGATTTGTGCGTTGGAAATTGACCAAGGGTTGCTGCATTAGCTGTAGAAACATACTTCTTACCAATACCTTTGAGCTTAGTGTTAGAATTAAAAAATCTTAGTATTAGAATTAGAAAATTGTTATTTGTTCTCGCCATAAAAACATTATTTCTATTATATGTTTGGATATGAATGATTTTTCAATCAATGTTAAGAACAACTCTTGTTCTTTTTATTGAGGCAAGATCTTTTATCTTTGTGAAGTATTACAAAGTGACATCTAAATTCTTGATGCTAAGTCATATATTATTAGTATAGAAAATAGAAGGCAGAAAAGTGATGATTAAACAATACCTATATTTAGCATTGCAGACTAGGTCATATAAATGAAAAATGCATTTCCATGTTACATAGAGATGGAAACTTGGGGTTAACTGATTTTGAATCATTTGACAAATGTAAATCATGTCTATTAAGCAAGATGACCAAGTTTTCCTTTACTGAAAAGGAGAAAAAGCTACACAATTGGGCTTAATACATACTCATGTATGTGAACGCATGTCAATCACTTGTTAAGGTGGTTTCTCTTACTTCATCAGATTTACTGATGATCATTCTAAATATGGTTATGTATATATGATGAAGTTCAAGCATGAAACATTTGAAAAGTTCAAGGAATTCAAGCTTGAAGTAGGGAAACAAATAGGTAAAGGTATTATCATACTAAGATCAGATCGAGATGGAGAATATCTAAAAGGAGAATTTTTAGATTATATAACAGAGAATGGGATTATCTCTCAGTGGACTCAACCATATACACCACAACAAA
>CAIGRF010320044.1:0-14568 GCA_903798235.1 Fraxinus ornus | reverse complement strand
CGATAATTTGAAAATTTGTGTGTTTTTGAGGTGGGAAAAGCTTTTCTATGCAACTTTTTTTTTAAAATTCTTTAAAATTTTTTTGGTAATGATAATAAATTCTATCACCAATTGTAACAAATTATATCCATTTAATGGACAATTTTCAAGAAAATAAAGCCAAACGAACACAAAAACATCCAAAATTTCAATATTTTTCAAGTGGAAGATTATACCAATCAAACACAGTTAATTGACAATTCTCAGTAAAACAAGTTTTGGATAATTCAATTTCTTAAAATTCATTTTATTTCCACCCAAATTTCATTCTTACAATCAAACGGACATAATGAAAGAATTAGAAGACTCAAATATTTCATACGACAATTATCGGGTGACCCGGCCCAAATATAAAGTGTCAATAGCCTGCGGAGAGGGGCGAGGCCCTCGATGGCAGAACAACTTTTTCTGAGAGCATTTTGACACGTAAAAGGGAGTAGTTTCATGGGGTGCATCAGAATCGTCGTTTTGTTGAAGTTTTGGGATTTTGGGGTTTGGTTCTTTGATTTCAGGGCTATGATTTCCTGCTGTTTGAGTCATTTCTAGGGCAAAAGAATAGATTTTTTTTTTTGGTACCCAAGTATCACAGCTTAGCTAGACTAATTTCATGGACAAATCGATAATGGTTCAAACGACTTGGAAGAAGGATAATTGAGACTTGGGAGAAAATGGAGGGAAGTTCCCAAAGAATGCGGGATTGTGATCCCCGCCATTTTTACAAGGCTCTTGTGCTATGTAAGTTTCGTAGTTTTTTACTTTTTCTTCCCCTTCTTTCTGAAAAGGACAGGAGTAAGGTAGTCTCAATTGAGCTAGTAGTCGCAGTGTGAGAGTTTGATTTCTGTCTCTAACAAGGTTTTGAATTGTAATATTTGTGAGCACTAGTATGACAGCTCTTGTATACTGACCTGTTGAGGCACATTCCACGATTTACCTCCTCCACGATACTCTAGGGATGGGGCAGTAGGGGACCCGCAAGGTTGGGATTCAACATTTACATTCCCCTCTATTGCGAGGGGGTGTCATGCTTGAACTCACAAGGGGGGTTGGTGGGTTGGTAATTTTTTTCTTTCTTATTGTACGAGACCCACCTCACATGAGAAGGTGTAAGAATTCTGTAAGTTAAATAGTTCTGTACAAATGAATTAATTCAAGAATTATTGTATGTGGATTTTTTTTATTTTTCTAATTTTTGCTGTAGGTCATACGAAACAAAATTAGGGTTACCAATGTGTCTAGTTTCCACGCCTCATCAAACCAAATAATTTGGATAGTGTTAGGTTACAATTGCTATCAATTTTTATTCATGACCAGTATCAAGAATAGAATATGCTCATTAATAAAAGTTAATCGAGGGAAAATCTCCCGCTGGGTGGAGACAGTAATGATATCCCCGAACCATCCCCTCGCCAATTGACGTTGCAACTCTATTGGGATTGGGAGACGCCTAGAGCCTGTTTGGTAGGGCTACTAATCAGATTAAAATTGAAAATATGGCCGTTGTTGGGTCCCACTCGTCTAATAAAAATCAACCATAACGGCTAGTTTTTCAATTTTAATCCAATTTTAATCTCTACCAAACACACTCCTAATATATTATTGTTTATAATTCGTCGATTTATTATCACCTAAGATCTTTCTACAAATCTACATGTCAATGGACAGTCTCGGATATACAATTCTTATGGGACATTGGCCTCTCAAAAGGTAACAAAGGCGTGTAATAATAAACTATTAATTTCTTATGGATTAGATCCTACTTTTCTTTCTTTATTTAGACTTCGTTCTTCAAATAATAATGTAAAAATAAATAACCTATTAGTTTCTTATTCTTTAATTTTATCTAGCACTGGTACCTAACAAGGTTAAATGCACATAATCGTCGCACTTGCCTTGTTTTAGGGGCGCTTCAAAGTAGATACGCAACTAGATAAAAGTATCATCATTAAAGCAAAAAGTCAACCACGCATTAGTCAGAGTTGAATGTACATTCCGCATTATTTCGAAATACTTTATAAGTGCTGTAAAAATAATATTTGATATTAATTTCTTGGAAGAATTTGATAAGTCTTAAATAAATTAAAGAAAATAAAATTTAGGGTATAAATTTAAAAGGAGAAAATTGTACTCTCAAAACTCGATTTTTATGATTTAATTTTTTTGCGATAATGAAGTACTAGAAATGAGCAACTTTTTTATACGACAATTGGTACATAAGAATTAATTGTTAATACATGAATTCAGGGGGCGGAGCTCAAGGTGGACACATGCCCACCATGAACTTCTAGGCTCAATTTTTTATTTTTTATTTTTGTTTAGCCTTATAGGCTAAGTCTCAGCCCAAGATAGAAAGCCCTGTTATAGAATCGGGTCCAGCCCAATTCCCAAATGCCATTATGCCCAATCCCTAATTTAATTCTCAAATGCCCAATTCCTAATTTTACCTCTCGTTCCTTCCTCAAACAACCTCCTCCATTTCTTCGTCTGATTCTTCGCAAGCATCGCACCTGAAGCCTCGTTCGCCTACTCCGCACATCCATTTGCTGGCTGCTGGTTCCCCACTTCCCCCTGCACCTCCAGCCTCCTGCACCTCCAGCCTCCACAGAGTCGTGGTCGGTCAGTCCCTGTCGCGCCTCCTCTACCTGCTCTCCTGCAACTCGGGTATTTTCTTTAGTAGTTGATGTCTTGATAATAACTTGAGCCTTGAGACATTTTTTGTTCTTTTTTTAATACTACGGTTTAGGTATTGTTGTGTGCTGTGTGCAGTAGATTGAACATTATGGAATTGAAAATTGGTATTATTGAATTGGGTATTGCTGACTGGTAACTAATTGTCTGAGTAGTCTCGCCAAATTGAATTGGGTATTGCTGACTGTTATGGAGTATTGGAGTTGATGATGCTAAAAAATTAGGGCACGTTGAATTGAAATTATTAAAATTTTATGAAGAGATACTTTCAAAGAAAAACTAATTTAGACAACGTAAATGTTGTTGGGCGACGTCGAATAATAGCACAACGATATCAAAATATGTAGAGAAATATATATTTTTGAGACTCGATAATGAATTTATTGTACAACGATATCAAAATATGAAAACTCGAAAGGAACAAGTGTAATTTATAAATTATGTTCTTTTTAATATTGTCGTATTATTGTTTTATACTTTTATTATAATTACATCCATGACAAATACTCGACGTTCAACATCGATAACTCGTGCCCCCATGACGAAAAATTCTGGCTCCGCCCTTGCATGACTTTAAACACCCATTAAAATTTATAGATGCATGAATAGAAATAAGTTCATCTGTAATAACTCTAAATTCATGTAGATTAAAATTAATTGAGTCCGAATTAATGTGAATATTAATTAATTGAAAACTAATAACACAAAATTCATACATGACGATAATTTTGTAATATTTACTACATATTGAAGAGCGAAAAATAAAGTATTATTGAAATAGGTGAATTGTAGTATGGTTAATCGTAAAAAAAAAAATGATTATCACCCTGCTTTGACATGTATTATAGATTTGTCTAGTTGATGTTGAATGGTTGATATTTTTTTTTTTTTTGTTTCAACCTAGAGAAGAATAGCACGTAACTCAAGTACACTTGTTATATTAGTCAAACTAGATTGCAATAAGCCAAACACGATCAATTTTAAAATGTGAATAACAAATCCGAAGTCATAAACCATCATATATTCTAATTAATTGAAGATTAAAAATAAAGATTCTACAAAAAAAAAATTAAGTATATAATTATCACTATGAAATATAAATAAAATTTAAATACAATTAAAATATAACAAAATTAACTCAGTTGGGGACAACACAATTACCATTCTTCTAATCCTAGGAATTGTTACAAATAGCAAAATTTAAGAAAATTCAGCAAAGCGTTGCTTATGCTAACATGAGCCGTTGGATGACACGCCACTAACTGAACTTTTTTTATTCGTTTTATCCTCCATTTGCCCTTGCCCTATATCACCACCTTCGCTTCCTCTGCACCTCCAAGCACTCAATCAAAAGGATTTCTTCGCGCCTCTCTGTAAGACTCACCATCTCGCTATGGCTGACAGCAATGAGTTCGATTCCGGTCCTAACCAGGTCTCCAAAGGTCATTTTCCCCACATATGTTTTCGCTCTTAATAAATTGACTAATTTATTAAAATAACAGGTTCTTAAGTTTTTCCGTTTTCCTGAGTTTGATTACGAAGTGTGTTTTTGAGTTTTATTGTTATTTTTATTATTTTTTTGTAAAACCATGGAATGAAGCTGCTTGTGTTCTTCAGCCGGTGGTCTTACTGTGCGTTTAGGGTTTCAGCCCTGTTGATAAAATCCTTTTTTTTTAAAAAAAAAAATTTGATTAACTAGTTAAATGTCGGAATATAGAGAGTATTCTTCAACGTTTTTCTTGCATTTCGTCTGGCGTACTTGTTTTTTGTTTTTATGTATACCATATTTGGAAATTTTTATTTCTTGGTTTTGGTTTCTTTTGTTCACATGGTTATATTTGGGATTATTATTATTATTATTATTTTTTTGGCTTTGATGTTTACTATAGTAAATCTTATCGAGTGTAAGTAATAATGTCTGTTAGGTGACAGGCAGCCTGCGTGTGGCGGCTGAATGGGATTATTTTGTATAAAATTTCTCTTTTGTCTTTTCTAAAACTCGATCGGTGCTAGGTTGCTGAATTTTCTACAACTGTAATGTCCAAAAAGATTTTATTTTCTCAAATTCATATTTAACGTTGTCTATGCTGAATTACTGCTGCCAGAGATATTGAAAAATGGGAGAAAATGTTGCTACCCAATTTTAACTTTGTACATTGAGCTTGTTGTATTTACCTGCCACATTAATTTTTGCTTTTAGTTTCTATTCTTTGCATGGGATGCATCAATGATCATTTTGCATTAAAGTTTTGTATTGGGTCATTACAGGAAACATTGGTTTGGATGATGTCACTTTTACATTTTACTCTGGACGTGTACCACAAATTATGGCCACGAGTAATCTAGTCTCTGTGCTATGCTGCTTGAAAACGTAGTGTTGGAATAAACAAAATCTGTGTACTGTGTATTGGTCAAGATTTTTGTAGCTAAATCTGGCAATGATAACCTAAATTTCTTTGCATGACAAAGAACACTGGAAAGTAGATAGTTAACTATTTAATATTTTTATTTTATATGCATAGCTTTGTATGTATATGAGCCGAAAGAATGCAGAGAGGGCTATGTATATTTACTAATTTAATATGGGGACAATGCCTTGAGCACGTAATACTTAATTGGGGAATGGTTTGAGGAGGTGAGAAGAAAATATATATAATTTCTTATAACTACGGCTAGAATTATTGGAAGAAAGATATAGAAATGATAGGGGTGAAACTTGTTTGGATTGTATGGACTACTTTTTTTTCGTAAATATGACACATGCTATTGTTATTTTAACGCTGATGTAAATATGTTATATTCGGATAAAAATATAGATGGATAACTTTTGAAATTGAAAAGCGAATCAAGGTAGAAAATTCTTAGTCGTAGTTTTAGGGTCGATTGACCACTAATCTCATGATTTTATTAGAATGGCTATCTACATTTAATAAATGGAAACATTTAGCTGTTTTTGTACTATAGAATCAAATGGTGTGTAAGATTTTCTATTTCTATTTTTCAAGATCTCAATGAACAATATGAAGATTTTTTATAATATAAGTCATTTTTTGTACTGGGTGATCGAATATGCAATCCATACAATATGTATCAATAAAACATCCTTCCATCTCAGTGTTTGTGTTTATAATATTGGTTTAGAAAGGACCACTATTGTTACAGCGTGTCATTTCCTATTGTGATGAAAAATATTATGTTCTCACATTTCTCCTAAGTTCTTCTGGATTATTATTTAATTGTCATTTTATCGATGATATATGTAGGATCCAACGATACCATTCCACTTTTGCCACCATGGCATCTGCCAAAGCCCGGGGAGAATAAGACTGGAGCAGTAACTGGGGTTCGTCGTTTTTTATTTTGTTGTTGTTTTGAAATTGGCCTTGCTGTTTCTCTCATTGAAATAGACTGTGAACAATTGGCTTAATCGGTCTAAGGATGTTTAGAAAGACCTTCTCATAGAATGTTTCAATATCTGCAGTCATTTATAATTTTTGGTACAGGAAAACCAATTTACTCCACGTCCAAGCCATGCCAATTCTGTGGTTATTCCGAAATCACCTGGAACAGGTGAGAATTTGGATAATAACCATAAGAAGAAAGATCTTTTCCGACCATCTGTGCTGGATATGGAATCTGGTCGTCGTGACCGCTGGCTTGATGAAGAAAGGGACACCAATTCCTCTGTCCGTAAAGATCGATGGAGGGAGGGGGATAAAGAGCTCTACGACAACCGCAAGGTGGATCGCTGGAATGGTTCATCTGGACGACACCATGGAGAGGCCCGTCGTGCCCCAGGGGAGCGATGGGCTGATGCTGGAAATAGAGAAAGCAGTCAGGATCAACGTAGCAAATGGAGCACTCGCTGGGGGCCTGATGGAAAAGAAACAGATACTATGCATGAGAAGTGGGGGGACTCTAACAAGGAATCTGACAAGCTGTTTGATAAAGGACCATCCCATGGGAAGGATGAGAAGGATGTGGACCACTATCGACCTTGGAGATCCAACACTTCATACAGCCAAGGCAGAGCGGAGCCTTCGCACCAGGCATTGACCCCAAACAAACAGGTTTCTACATTTACGCATGGTCGCGGACGTGGAGAAAATCTTGCTCCAACCTTTTCTCTTGGTAGGGGAAATATTAGCTCTGGAGGGGGCTCTGTCTCCAATACTTATATTCCTCCGCAACCAGTTGGATCTTTTCTAGAAAAGGTTGAAAGTGGCTTTGAAGAGCATTCTCCTTTAAGATATAGCCGGACAAAATTGCTTAATGCGTACAGGATAACTGATATGAGATCCTTTGCAAGGCTTTTAGGGGAGGTTGACCAAGTACCTTCCCTCACTCTGGAAGAACCTTTAGAACCTCTAGCTTTTTGCACCCCTACTCCTGAAGAATTGGTAAACAATATCATCTACTGTTTAAGAAATTCAGTTGGTGTCCACTTGGAAGTTAAATTGATTGCTTGTGCATGTTTAGGTTACCTTGAAGGGAATTGACGAAGGAGAAATCGTTAGTGTCACTCCGCAGATCACTAAAGAGGGATCGGTTGGCCGAACCTCAACTGATTCTGTGCAGACAAAAGGAAGCAGGCTTGGTATTGTTATATTTGAATTTGAACATATTTCCACGTCCCCAGTCAAATTTTCTTCTTGTGATTGAAACATTGGCACATTTTGATCTGAATTGGTTTTAATTTGTGTGAATAGGGAGTAGAAATGATTCGCCCCTTGCTCTTTATGATCCTAAAAGTGAAACTGTGGACAATATCGAAGGTGTTTATTCACATTATTCAGAAAGCTTGTCCCACGAGAAGCATATGTATTCTTGGCCAAATGCGAAAGTGAAGACAATGCAGGATTATCAGGCATTTGCTGATCACAAGTTAAATCCTGAAGGTGCATTCCATGAATTAAATTTTCTTGTTTGGGACTGTGCAGGATAACTTTGGCCCGAGATGGTGAAATCATAATCATAATAATACAGGGGGGAACAGTGAAGTCACAGAAATGACTTCTTAGATAATATAACAGTTGAATTTCCAATCAATCAAATTGTTCCATTCAATATCTTGTGGTTAATGGTATCTGTATTTTGGGATCTTGTTGATTTTACATTTGAGATTTTATTTCTCGTTGCCTTTTAAGATATCTCCTGCATGCGATTCAACGAAAAACTTCTCTTCAAAATAAATTTGGCCGGCATTTCCTGCTTGTTATATGCATGACTTGAAATTATAGAACATCAATTCCCATGCTGTTTAGCTTTAATATAATAGCGACAAGTCTTGAGAAAAAAAATTTATTGCTTCGTCTTTCAGCCCTGAATGAAGATGGTTCTTATAGGAAGAACGAGGACATGGCTACCACTATAGAATCAAGCACGTCAGGAAATTCTTCAATGCTTCATGTGGGTGCTTGGAGATCTTCATCTTTCTCAGAGCGTACCAAGTCAACTATTCATGATTGGAGAGAGATATCTAGAGATGTGCAGAAGGATTTGACCAGTGCGTGGGAGAACAATTTGGCAGATCCAACAAATGCCAAAAGAGAAGGATCCAAATTGCAGATAGGTGATGATTCTATTCTGAGAAGGCAACCATCTGCAGTGTTCGACAGGGAGCTGGAATCATGCAAGAATTCTCAGCCATCTCCAGAGGACCTAGTTCTTTACTATAAGGACCCGCAAGGTGAAATTCAAGGTCCTTTTGCTGGGAGCGATATAATTGGATGGTTTGAGGCTGGATATTTTGGCATAGATTTGCAAGTTCGCCTGGCCAATGCACCAGCTGACTCCCCATTCTATCTGCTTGGGGATGTGATGCCCCACTTGCGTGCTAAAGTTCAACCACCTCCTGGATTTAGTACGCCTAAGTATGATGGAATTCAAGATGTATCTGGTAGGTCTAACTACAACAGCTTTGGGAAGCTTCAATCTGCTTCAGGCGAGGCTGATACGATAAAGAATGAGCCAAGATATATACATGGTCAGACAACGGAGGCTGAGAACAGGTTTTTGGAGTCACTGATGTCTGGTAGTATGAGTAGTGCTCCGCTTGAGAAGTTTGCTCTCTCAGAAGGTCTGTGTCTTTTTCTGTTAAGAAACAGTATTTTATGTCCATCTTCTTAATCATATGTGAACATTAATTTTGCTTTACAGGTATGCAGGAATACATGGGGATTAATTCAAGTGCATTACCTCCTGTGGGAGCAGGTAGTGGGGACGATTCACATCTGTTGGCCAAAAAGATGACACTGGAGAGGCAGAGGTCTCTGACAAATCCTTACTCACATTGGCCTGGAAGAGATTTAGCTTCCCATTTGGCAAGGACAGATGTAAATGACTCCTTACTGGCACATTCAGATCTTAACTCGTCAATTTTAGACACTGCTCGTGGACAGCATAATTCTCAGAATGTGGACTTAATGTCTATCCTTCGAGGCTTTCCAGACAGATCTACAAATAATGTCAACAATGGGACTAGTGGTTGGTTGAATGTACCAGCTCAAGGGGGGTTGGGCCCACTTCAGGATGAGTTGGACGTGCATCCTGGCCAGAATTTTCCTCCCCAAGCTGCAATGGGACCACAACAGCAGAGGCTACAGTCACAGCATTCGTTGTTGTCAAATCTATTGTCCCAATCTTTTAATTCCAGCATGTTAACCTCAGAAAAACTACTCTCTTCTGGTCTCTCTCAAGATCCACAACTGTTGAGTTCGTTGCAACAGCAGAATTTGTTGCACCCACACTCCCACACCCCAGTTGCATCACAGCAGCTGTCACTTTTGGATAAACTGTTGTTGCTTAAGCAGCAACAAAAGCAGGAGGAGCGGGAAGAGTTAGTGCGCCAGCAGCAACAATTGCTTTCACACGTGCTCTCAGAGAATCACCCCTACCAAAGGTTTGGCGAGTCACCGTTTGTGCAATTGCAAACTTCTGGTCTGTCAGCTGGAAATGCTTCTGGTGATCATGCTCAGTTTCAGCAATCACATAAATTGTTTCAGAATGGTTCGCAGGTAGCTCCCCCACTCAATTTGCAAGATAAAAGTGCTTCTAATGTCATTTTACCTTCTAGTGTTTCCCAGAATAATAGCTCAAATGTTGGTTCTGAAGCCCCTTCTATGCATCTGCCTCAAATTTTTGGGAATATTATCAATCAAAGGAACTGGGTTGCCTCTTTGCCTGAACAACTTGATAACGTGCAGCAACAGGAGTTCCCAACGACAACAGCTGTCATGGATACTTTTCCGGGGTCGGAATTGCCAAACAGATATCCATGTGAGCTGAAAGTACATAATGATGAGGCTATTAGAGTTTCATCTTCTGCCGATGCTCCGAGTTTTCCACCTAGGGAACATTCGGGAAAATCAGCTACACTGCAATTGGCAGGAGGTTGTGATAACGACTTGTTTGTTCCTGAAAATGCAAATGCAGTTGTAGTGCCTCTGACCACAGCATTGGAACCCCAAGATTTAGGAGAAACTCAAAATGATTTCCTTGGGGTGAAGGAAGTGAAAAATGCTGAAACAGGGGAGGTGAAAAAATCATCTGCCAAGAAGTCAAAAAAGCAGAAGTCTTCAAAGGCGCAATGCTCTGACTCAGCAAAGGGAGTCTCTAAGACGCAGAAGGCAGAATCATCAGAAATTGAGCAGACAAATATTGATAATGCATTGTCTGAGGTGCAAACTGTTGAAGAAGAGAGGAAAACTGATAAAGTTACATCTGATGTTGGCAATTTTTTGCTGGCCCAAAACTCATTGCCTGCACATATGTTTGCAGATGAAGGTGAGGCTACCAAGAATAAGGGTCAGACAGGACAAGTTGTATCACAGTTCAATACCCAAGCATATACTGGACAACGAGCCTGGAAGCCAACTCCTGGTTTCAAGCCAAAATCGTTATCAGAAATTCAACAGGAAGAGCAGAAGGGAGCACGAGAAAAAGAAATGGCAGTTTCTGAGATCTCAACATCTCTGAGCTCAATGTGTGTCTCTACTCCTTGGGCCGGGATTGTTGCGAATTCAGATCATGAGGCACTTGGTGAAACATTACAAGATTCTCCCACCTCTAAGTTAATTTTGGGAAAATCTGAGAGTTTCTCACACCAAAAGAGTCAATTACATGATCTATTTTGGGAAACTCATGTGGCCAAGTCAAGTGAGATTCAGATCTCTGCATCTAATCTACCTCCTGTATCTCTTATGCATTCTCAAATTGATTCAGTGGATGATGATAGCTTTATTGAGGCTAAAGATACTAAAAAAAGTCGTAAAAAGTCTGCTAAAGCCAAGGGTGCAGTAGCTAAGATCTCAGTGCCTGCTGCTTCACCAGATTTATCTGTTGGATCAAATTTCATAGACAAAGGCAACAATTTTCATCAGCTACAGCAGAAGGAAATATTACCTGCAGTTCCCTCTGGCCCTTCCTTGGGGGATTTTGTTACCTGGAAGGGGGAGTCAACAAATCCATCCCCTGCTCCTGCCTGGTCCACTGAGTCTGTGAAGTTCCAGAAGCCTACATCATTGAGGGACATCCTTAAGGAACAGCAGAGAACTCCAGTGCCAACACATCAGAAACCTGCTGTCAACCAACCTGCCCGTGGAGTTGGTCCTTCATTGTCAGTTTCGTCGTCAGTTTCTACCAAAGCTGCATCCTCAATCCAAATTAACTCGTCAGCTTCTTCTCACCCAAAACATAAAATCGATGATGATCTATTCTGGGGCTCAATAGAGCAACCTAACCACGAGGCTAAGCAGTATGAATCTTTCACTTTTGCTATTCTAATTTCTTTTATGAGCATCAAATGATCAAATGGCTTGATTTTATCTATCTGAATCTTGTGCTTGCATTGACAACTTAGTTTTCTTGTTCTTTCTCCTATAGAAATTCTTTAATACGTGTTCCGCTTTCATGTGAATTGATGCCATGCTCCCAGCTTTATGCCTGCGATGTGCATATGCAATTTTCAATAATTTTAGTTATTTGCAAGTGACTTAATTACTGGTAAATAGGATTTGGGCAAAAGCTCCTTGCTTATATCATCATGGCAAAATGGAAAATAAGGAATCAAAAGAAGAGGCAAACCTGCACCTTCGGAGATGTAATTATATTTATCTGCTCTAATGGTTGAGCTCACAAAGGTATTACAGACATGTCTACTTTAGTAATGAATCCCTCCCTTGAGTCCTTAACCTCCACCGTCCCGTCTCTCTGTGAAATTGCACAATTCCTGTATGATCTAAAAAAATACATGGAGTAACTTCATAAAAAACTAGATAGATAAGAAAGACAAATGGGACTGTCTTTCTCTGTTATCTTTCTCCCAAACCCTGAAAAGCGTTGGCAATAAAAGTAGTATAATGACAATATGTTTACATGTTTAGGGCGTGTTCGGTAGAGATTAAAATCGGATTAAAATTGAAAAGCTAGCCGTTATTGTTGAGTTTTATTAGACGAGTGAGATTCAATAACGGCTATATTTTCAATTTTAATTGGATTTTAATCACTCTCAAACACGCTCTTAGTCATGTATACTTAATTGGAGCAGTTGAAGATGGTGGCTATGAACCCCGGTCACTTGCTGCTTGATATGATGACATGGTCGTTTGATGAGTTGGATAAAGTTTTTGGGATTTGGTGCTGAAGGTTGGCACATTGATTGAGGAGCATGGGTGCCCATGCAGGATGGTGAAGGTGGGGTTCAGTTGGAGTGTGGTAGGGAAGAGAGATAATTTCAAATTTATTTTGAGAAAAATACCTTCACTTTCTTTATTGTTGTCTTGTTGCCAATTAATAGTGGATTAATTTCATTGAATCTGAACTTGACATCTGGCTTTGTTATATGGGATGTTCCTTTGTCGTCTAGCTGTATTGTAACCAAATGTCGGTACTTATATTTGGATTATAAGCTAAAGATCTTCAAGCCACCATGGTGTTGGTGCAATATTTTTGTCTGACTTCTCTTTTTAAAATTCAGTACAAGATATTTTTACTTTCTAATTGTGCTGGACAAGTTAGGAAATGTCTTGAGTTTGTTAAGTTGCTCTTTCTATGACCCGCAGATCAGATTTTCCTCAACTTGGAAGCCAAGGCAGTTGGGGAAGCAAAACTACCCCAACCAAAGGAACTCCTGGAAAGTCATTGAATCGACAGAAGTCCGGTGGTGGCAGGCCTGGGGAGTATTCACTTTCATCATCTCCTGCTTCTTCTCAGCCATCTTTGAGAGGGAAGAAGGATGCCTCGACTAAGCATTCAGGTAGATCACTATTGGAAAAAGTTCGTTTTCTATTTTCTTTCTTAAAAAAAGAATCGGGAGAATGAACCAGCTTCTTTCACCATACTGTTGCAGAGGCAATGGACTTTAAGGAATGGTGTGAGAACGAGTGCTTCAGACTTGTTGGGTCAAAAGGTTTGTATAAATTGCAGTTTCTGAATGATAAGCAAGTATTAAGACTGCCATTTCAAGTAAATTGTTTGCTGATCATTTGATCCATTTTTTTCTAGATACAAGTTTCTTGGAATTTTGTATAAAGCAATCTAGGGCAGAAGCTGAAATTTTTCTAATAGAGAACCTCGGCACCTTTGATTCCAACCGTGAGTTCATTGACAAGTTTCTAAATTACAAAGATTTTTTGCCTATTGATGTTATTGATATGGCCTTCAAAACACGGAACGATCAACAAGCCACTGCCTCGGGTGTGGGAGATATGACTTCCGACTATGTTGGCGTCGGGGGCTCCTACCAAGGTGGTGTGGATGCTACTGATGGGGGCCCTAAAGGAGGCAAAAAGAAGGGGAAGAAAGGGAAGAAGGTAAGCCCATCAGTGCTGGGATTCAACGTCGTTAGCAACCGAATAATGATGGGGGAGATTCAGACAATTGATGATTAGGTATGTAGTGGGAAATTGTAAATACTTTTTATTGACTCTCTTAAACCGAGGATTTTTTTTTTCCTCCATAGAGCAACTGCAGCAGTCAATTTCATCTGCTTGAGCAATTTTGTTAAGTTGCCTTAGCTGTAGGTTTAATATACTGACCAAAGAATTCGAGGTTTAATTGAAATATGGACCTAGTTGTATTTACGTTTGGATTCATGTATCTTTTGTTATTTGAATCAAGTTAAATTTGTTTATTTTTATTTTTTAAAAATGTAGAGTTACAATAGACAGGCTCAACTTCATAGTGTGTGATGAAATTGTTCGTTAGAATAGATTTATAAGGCTGATTGTCAAGTGTCTCTTTAATGTACACTTAGAGCTTGTTTGGTTTAGATTTTTTGGAGGAAGAATTGATTTTTAATAGTGATATGATAGGAAATGTGTGGTTGAAAAAGAAGAAAAAAGTATTGATGTGATGTAAAATATTATTTTATTGAAGAATGTGTGGTTGAAAAATGAGAATTGATTTACTGTAGAAATGAAAAATCCAAACCAAACAGGCCCTTAGCATTTTTCCTCTTTAATTAGTTCACTTCCTTGCATGATTCAAATTTAGAAATTCCTATTATTTTGAAAGTCCAATACTGTATATCAGGAGCTAGATGTAAACTTACAATGTTGTTTTGCCATATTTGGATTTTAGAGCACAAGACCATGAAGATTGTTGAGATATGAACCTCCACCTAAACTTCCATCCAAATGCTATGCTGAGGTATGTTAAAGACTGAAGAAAAGCAATTTGGCTGTTTGGCCTCCATTTTTTTCATTACATTACATTAATTTTTTCTCTGTTCATTTCAACCATCCATTCATCAAATAAAATAATAATATACACAAATTTAAAACTTTTCATCACTTTTTTATCACACATTCTTCCATCAATCACTATTCCAAAAATTTTCAATAC
>CAIGRF010320037.1:0-13819 GCA_903798235.1 Fraxinus ornus | reverse complement strand
GAATTGGAGACTATGGATGGCAGCGCTGTGGCTGGGGAATAGAGGGAGAAGGGAGATGTAGAGAGAGAGAAAGTGATGAAATGAATTGGGGGTGTCGGATTTAACATCTAATTTTTGAAAAAAATTTCTTAATCACCTGATTTTTGATAATTAAATCTTAAATCCCTGAATTTAGATAATTTTCTCTTAAAAGAAACTTGAAATTTTTTAGCAGCACTCCCCAATCTTCAGAAATCATAAGGACCCAAAGCGCATTTTTCAAGAACTCCTAATTATGATCAAACTCCGATTAATTTCACTTTTGGGTATGGAATTAGACATAAATTAATGCCTATAAATATATTATTGATGGAAAACAAAAAGAGGAGGCTAGAAATACAATCTCGAGACAAGATTATACATCAAAATACATTGAATCCTAAAAATTTGTATCTCAATTTGGAATTTGAATATTGAAGAAACCCAATGATCAAGAGATACACAAGCTTTGAAGAAAAGATTGATTATCTAGAGAATTGGGTGCTGAAGAACAACAACTATTATAACTATTTTCGTTATTGCTTGTATTGAACTTGCTAATATTTTTCATGTTTTTATTATTTAACTCCAATTATGTGATTGACTAAATAAATGAATATTAGGATGAAAAATTGGAGCTTAGGTTTAATATATATTTAATTTAATTGATTTCATGCAACTTTGATTGTGTATTAATTATTTATTATGTGTTTAGTTGACATTAAATTGGTTGATTACCAATTGCATGATTTAAGGATAATAATGAGATCGAGAGGACATATATTTATCTAGTTAGTGAAATAAGTAACATAAGTTTTAATAAGAGATCAAGAGATATGTTTATAGCATATGTTATCATAATTGAATTATTAAAATTATAAATGATTTTACATGTTTATGAATTTATATAGAAATATAGTAAATTTGGACATTTGAACAGAGTTAGTTTTGCTCGAGAAAGATTATTAAATAAAATGATTAATCCGATTGTTAATATATATGAAAAACTTAGCTGATTGATTTGGATTAGGTTAAATAACCCAAATAAAATTTAAATTCCTGAACAATTAATATCAAAAATCCTGCAAAAATCATTAAACTTAGATTAATTTATCAGTTAGTATAATTAAGTTAAAAAAACATAAACTCTTGAATTATAAATTGGTTACTAAATTAACTTATATTTAAGCTAGATTAGGAAAAATCAGTACTAGTAAATACTTAGTCCACGTGTGAGTAATACTTGGACTCATAATCCACTATAACTATTTGTCACGATTCGTACACTTGCGAAGTCAATCAATCAAGTTTTTTGGGATGAAAATTCTAAGTTTTCTTTTAATTTAATTTGGACGATTGGATAGTGAGTGATTAACCTAGGTTTAAGTTTGAATAAAAAATGGAAAAAAAAAACCTAAAATTCGATTATGAAAAATAAAAATTGCAGCTATATCTTGCATGATTGTGTGCGAACTTGCCTTGATTAATGTAAATCGTATTCAATGGTAATACTGTGTCTATCGAAGATCAAAATATGAATTGATTTGTGAGAACTCTGGAATTTTTAGTTATTACTTGATTTTCATTATTTTATACTTGTTTTTGAACAAATTGAGCATAAATTTATTCTTGATTACACTTATGGATAGCTTTGAAATTAATTGTGTAAATTAACTACCTAAGAATCTTTTAAAACTGTACTATGCAATTATTATACTAATTACACCTATTAGAATCATAAGAAAACTCAATTAGAAATAAGTTTGGGGGTGATTATATCCATCAAAAACCAATTCTATCATTACCTGATTATTGTTTTGAAATTAATTGTTTACAACTACCTTAGAATCTTCTAAAATTGTAGTATGCAATTATCACACTAATCACAACTATTAGAATCATAAGAAAACTCAATTAGAAATTGTTGACGTTCGAACTTGGTTTAAACGAGTTCAGCCAACTTAGCATGTATTAGAGATGAGGTTGTTTAACTGAAATAGTGAAATGGGATAATTGCAGTGACTTTTGCTTTGAATTAGCTAAAGTACTAAAAGTAGAAATATGGTAGATTCGTGTCCATCAAAGGGGACCATATGATGCCTTTTATAGCTCAAAATAGAAGAATTGGCTGACTAAGTTACGTCGTCTACAATATTTAGAAGAGCCTCCAACGTCGCTACAGTGTTTTTCTTATTTGGTGTGCCAAAATCATTATGCTAAAGGGTTTTTTATTGGAGGACGAGGTCAACCTTGGTAGCTTATTATGATGTTTGGGCTGGGTGCTGTTATTTTTCATCATTGCAATATTGTGATTGGTTGACTTTGGGGCGCCCATGCCACGTGTCAAATCATTGTAAGGAGGTTGGGCTAGGTAAAGTGATGACATCATTCTAGTCAAATCATTAATCATTGTGTTTTACAATCACGGTGAGATTAACAGAGCTATAAGATAAAAGCTTCCGAGCTGTTTGTTAGGACAAGGCGAAAGTTTAGTTACATAATTCATTCTAGGGGTGTTACTTAGCGACTAATCCTCTATTAATAACCCCATGTCAACGGTTTGTCCTCCCAAAGGGTGTGATTGCTAGCGATACCCACATTTGTAATAGATTTTCTTATTTGATTTTAGCCTTGTGAAAATTCATCTTCTAGACTTGGTGGGTGCGATTGAAATCATGTTGCTCCTACAGCATAAATGGCACACTGTTACTTCAAAAATTTAAAAGGGTGTATTAATGACGATTCTTTTCATTTAAGGGTTACGATCATTGGTATTCTGCATCACTTGGAGATATTGATTGGGAAGAGGGTCGGTACTGGCTTTGTTGTAGATTTAGCTGGAAATGGATCCTAAGAAGTAGTAAATTTCCAACCTTTTCATCTTTTCACAACGGCTAGGAGAAGGTGACTTTTCAAATCCTTCTTCTATAAAAGAAGCAAACACATCCTAATTTCTATTGTTCAACGCTTAGTGATTTCAACCTTTTTGCTCGTGACTCGTATATCACAAGTATTATTCCTTTCCAATTCATTATTTCTTTGTCTTTATATAATGAGTTTAGAGGACTCAGTTATACATTCTTTGGGAAATAAACAAGATGAACATATAAGCTCAACACCGTCTTCTTTATCACAAGCATCTTCTGCCACTTCTTCAAGTTCTGACCTTCATGAAGTAAGCATAATTCTAAGCCCAATTCCTTTAAACATGGTTCATCAATTCTTGCTCCTTCACCCAAATCCAATTAGGGCTATTGTTACAACAGCGGGCATCAGTTCCTCCAGCAAGAAATGTGAATGCTCAAAGATTAGGCCTATCGCAATAGAGGAGGAACTCAAACAATGGAGGGTTACTTACAATATCCCAGATTCTATTGAAGTCTTCCGGCATAGAGAAGATGATAGGGCATGCTATCCTCTAGAAGGGTTTGTAGCTTTGAATCAGGTGATTCTTCATGCTGGACTGTGACTCCTCTTTCCTCGTGTAATAAAGAAGTTTTTATCAACCTGGGGAATTGCTCCAACCCATCTTTGTCCCAACCATAGAGGGTCTTATAAGGTTACTTGTTACTGTGGTATCACATAGACTTCCCAAAAATGTCAATTGAGCAGTTCAATTCCCTTTTTATCTTCAAGGAGGATGCTAACGTAGGTATACCTATTTTGTTGGGTACCCCTCCCTCAATCAAGAATTAGAAAGAGAACTTCTTCTATGTGAGGGAGATTGGAAATTTAGGCCAAACGAATTGAATAGGAACGATGTGGTTCTAGTTCACTATCTCTAGAATTGTGAGTACTTTAAATATCTTGTTCACTCACTTATCTTGAACTGATGTAACAATAATTCTTCTACATTTTGAAGTTTGCATTTTGTGTAACATAAATTTGAGGACCAGGAGGATTGCAGATGCTGTAAGAGCCCTACCGTTGCATCAGAGAAACTGTAGTAACTTTATTATTGTTACTAATTTGTGTAGTGCAGGTCTTCTTACACCGGACTTACCTATAGAAATCCCTCCAATTTTGTCGCTTCCTAATCTAATATAACATCACCTCAACCGGTTGAGGAGGGTCATAAGAGTTCTCCATCACTTCAAAATATTTTTTGGTAGCACAACAATCCTCCTCTGTGATGTCATCATCACCTTTTGCTAAAGTGAGTTCATCTCCAACTCTTCCAATAAGACAATCTCCCCGACGGACGAGGTTTGTATCCTCGCCTCCTCTTCCAGGTTGCATATCTACTTTGCTTTTTAAAGTTTTCCCTTTTATTATACACATTTGATGTTGGTATTGGGATGATCTGAGCTTGGGAGTATTGGATCAACACCAAGGCAAAGATTGTTGGGTTATGGAGCCTCCAAGCAAATGGAAATGGAGGTTGAGGCTCAAAGAGTCAAACGTACAAAGAGAAAGGCGCCCATTGAGGATGATGAAGAGAAAAAAGAGGAAGATCGAATATCTTTGGCACACAGGGCTCAATCCGAGGCTTCTCTATCCTCTAAAAAGGGCGAAACTTTGCCCGTTCTAGCCGGTTTGGCTAGACCAACCTCCCAGTTTAAATTCTAATTTCTTCTACGCCTTCTCAATCAACTCCACCTTTGATGCATTCTAATGAAATGAGGTCGGAGATTGATTCACTTATAGAACGTCATCTAGAAATGTTTCTGGACTTCTTAAGGACCCCACCTCCTAGCTCGTACATCATTTATGCATTTCTTTCACCAATAACGACTTATGCAGATCTGCTTTTGAGGAGCTAGATTGAGAATGAACAAGGTAATTTGGAGCAAATGGAAGTGAGTGAATCTTGCATTATTACTTAAATCCTATGTCGTAAATCCATTTTGTATATGATGGCCGTTTACGACTAGGTATTGATTTTCAGTTTAGGGTATCGGTTACTTAGCTTTTCTTATTTTGGAACATTTGCATAAATGCCTTTTTATACTTTCTATCAGGTGAAAGTTGAGTTTGATAAGGTGGTTGGTCTGAGAGATGAAGCTTTGAGTCTTCATTCTGCCTTGGAAGAGGAAAGAGTTTGTCATGTTGAGGAGAAAAGGGCTTTGGAAAAGCGTCTGGTCAAAGTGGGAGCGGAGCTGGAGGTTAAATCTATGGCTTGAGAAGAGTTGAAAGACGACCTTCAAGTGATGAAGACCTGGGGGGAGAAGGTTGTTGTAAGTGTTGAAAATGAGAAAAAAAAAGAGCTATTAAAGAGCAGGCTCGTGCTAAAGAAGAGAGGATGAAGTCAGAAGAAGAACGAGCTCGTGCTGATAGATAGAGAACGAGGGCTAATGAGAAGCAGACTCATGCTGATAGGGTTGAGGTCCAAGTAGCTATGGAAAAGAAGAAGGTTGATAAATATGAAGCTAGAGCTCTAATTGATATGGCAAATTTGAAAAATTCACCCCGTTTACGATGCATTTGCCCATGATGCATATGTTGTGGGCCTAACCGAGGTGATAAGGCACATTGAGGCCGAAAGGCTGAAGTTTGAAGTTGGCTTCTTGTATGAAGCCCTGGATGAGCAAAGAGCCTTATGACTTGTCGAAGTCAATGCTACTACTTGGATCTTCCCATTTCTTTAAGATGATCAGCCTCCTGCTATATATGGTTTTTAGGCTACTTTAACATTGTGTTGAATATTGAAATACTTCTCTTTAACTCCCGTAGTCCTATCACAAGGTTTATTATTGCCATTTTTATTCGTGTCGTATACTAAGTGTCGTAGCATTTACAACTTTAGGTCGACTTGTCGAAGACCAAATTTTGTAGGGATTTTCACCAAATGTTGCAATACTCGTAACTTTATTTCGTATGCTAAAGAGCAGGTTGGCATAACTTTTTCCACTAGGTGTTGTAGTACTTATTTTGAACTATTGAAGAGTGGTTTTATATAATTTTTTACTAAGTATTATATCACTTACAACCTTAATTTAAAATGCTGAAAAGCAGGTTTGCATAATGTTTTATGCTAAGTGTTGTATCACTTATAATATTAGTTCGAATTGCTAAAGAGCAAGTTTGTATGATTTTTCGCTAAATGTTGTAGCATTTACAACCTTTTTTCGAACTGTTGAAGAACATGTTTATATGATTTTTTCACCAAGTGTTGTAGCGCTTATAACCTTAGTTTGAATTGTTGAAGAACATGTTTGTATGATTTTTTTCACAAAGTGTTGTAGTACTTATAACCTTTAGTTCAAACTTTTGAAGAGCAAGTTTAAGTGTTGTAGCACTTACAACCTTTCAAATCGTTGAAGAGCAAGTTTGCATGATTTTTTGCTAAGTGTTGTAGTACTTACAACCTTAGTTTGAACTATTGAAAAGCAAGCTTGCACGATTTTTCGCTAAATATGTAACACTTACTACCTTAGTTCGAACTGCTGAAGAGCAGGTTTTTATGATTTTTAAAAAGTGTTGTAGCACGTACAACTTTAGTTCGAACTACTGAAGAGCTAAGGATTATACATATCAAGACTTCTTGAAACAATTGGCCATTTATATAAGAAAGACAATCTATATAGATCAGTACACAAGGTAGCTATATTGATAATATTTTTTTAGATGTTCTACGTTCCATGATAAGAGTAGGTAACCTTGCATAACTTCGAGCTCGTATGACCCATTTGGTAAGATTTTGATGACTCGATATGGCCCTTCCTAATTTGATCCTAAGGATTCCGCAGTGAGATCTTTGCTAGCTAGGAAAATCTTTATCAACACAAGGTCGCCAACTTCAAACCTTCTAATTCATACTTTTTGATTATAATATCTCGCACTATGCTGTTTGTAAATAGTAGTCCTTAGTTCAATGACTTTCCTTTTTTCATCTAGCAAATCAAGTTCGAAAAGTAGAGCTTCCCCACTCTTACTTTCTTTAAGTAAGTAGTTCGAAGCGAAGGAACTCTCACCTCGACTATAATAACAACTTCTACTTCAAACACCAAGGAGAATGGTATCTCCCTAGTGCTAGTACGCCATGTCATTTAATAGGAGCCGTAACACACTTGGGAGTTCTTCTTCCCATGCTCCCTTGAGTGTGTCAAGTCTAGATTTTAAGGTATGTTCAATTATTTTGTTAATGGTTTCTACTTGTCCATTTGCCCATTGATGATTTGGGGTAGATAAGTGCTTCTTGATGTTGAATTCCTCACAAAAGGCTCTTAGCCGCATGTTGTCAAACTATTTTCCATTATCAGTGACAATGGATTGAGGTATGCCGTTAGTCTTTTGACTTGTTATTTTAGCCAAAGGTTTAGCCTCGATGCACTTAGTGAAATAGTCAACGACCACTATTGCAAATTTAGTTCATCCTTTGTTCGTAGACATTGGACCAATTAGGTGTATTTCCCATTTATAAAATAGTCATCGACTAATAATAGAAATGAGTTCCTCCAGAGGAGGTTGGATTATTGGGGCTAGGCGTTGACATTTGTCATATTTCTCAACGAAGTCCAAAGTATCTTACCTTAATGTGGGCTAGAAATATCCTGCCTATTGACTTTGTGAGCTAGGGATTTTTTCCTAACATGATTCTGACATATTCCTTCGTGTATCTCTTACAAGACATATAGACCATCCTCTTCATTCAATCATTTTAATAGGGGGTAGCATAACCTCTTTTATACAAGACATCATCAATGAGAGTGTGTCTAGCCAATCTAATTCTAAGCATCCGAGCTTCTGTAGGATCTACATGGCTTGTTTCTTTAAGGAATTGAATGATTTCGTCCATCCAAGAAGGCTTGGGATCTATGAACGACCATGATGGATGTTATCACATTGTAATCTACGTTAGAATATTTGATTTTTCCTAAACTAATGCTGTCAAGCTCATTTATTCCAACATTTATTGCCAGCCTGGCTAGTGTGTCGCGTAGTTGTTCAGGGACCGAGGTATTTATGTCACTATAGCCACGTCAAAATAGTAATTCCTTGCGCACAACTCAAAGGTAGTTATTTCATTATATCTTCTTGGTTTGAAACACGTCATTGATCTGATTCACTAAAAAACCATCGTCAGACCTCGGGATTAAACTTTCCCATTGATTATGAACTTGACTTCGGGTTTAAAACTTGGTCATAATCAATACTTGAGAGCTCAAGATCAATTGCTTCACGCTAGGCTTGAATCATACATCGAGCCTAGAACTTTGTCAAAAATAAATTAGTTGATGTAGGCTCGAGCTTAACGTCGAGTCTATATCTTGATTAAAACCCAGCCTTAGAGCTCAAGTTTAATCCTCAATGCTTATAACCAACGTGTCGTCAAACCTCGTCTTGTCTTAATTACCTAAGGTCATGCTAAATTTTAAATTAAGTCATCATACTTGTAAACGATTAAATGATCGAGAAAAACACATGTATAAAGTAACAACGAGCATATTCATTTATAAAAATAAAAACATAAAAGCCCATGAGATCGAACAACGAACTTGCAAAAATTAACAAAATAAAAAGCTCATATCGTCGGGCAATCTACTTAGAGAAAATTGAAAGATAAAATCCCATATCGTCGGGCAATGTACTTGTAATAATTTACAGTTTACCATAAGGGCTTGAGCTATTGAGGTCCTAATCTAGGTCATCATGCTCTGGAGCCTGGTCTTAAGTCACGACGTCAACTTCTTCGTCGTCGTCCTTGTTCTGGCAGCATCTTTATTATCAGAAAGTGAGGGTATCTGCTATACCGAGGACATATTTCAAGTTGTCGGGCTAAACATTGGGGAGCTTGGTACGAAGATATGCTATGGCCTCCTTGAATGCATAGAGGTACGTCCCCGAAGCTTATTAAGCCTTGAGCCTATCGTACTCCTCGAACATTTTAAATTCTTTCCATGCTTGAGCTTTGGCCTCTGTTACCTCGGCCTCAAATTCTTTACTTTTTTGCTCGAGCTCTAGCTTTACTTCCTCGGCCTCATCCTTAAGGGCCTCCACCTCATCCTGAGCATGTTGTGCTTCACTCTTGGTATTGTCGCGCTCCTTCAAATTACAATCCTTTTATTGCATAGCTCGATGGCCTCAACGAGCCCGACCATCTTGTGGGACTCGTCAATACCCTACAAGGACAGATCTCGTGCCACACTACGGGTCTGGACAAACAAATACCGAACATTAAATGTCAAGAAAAATACTTCAAATAAAAAATTAAACAATTCACAGAAAGGTCAAGTATACTACCTTCAACTCAAAAATTTGAAGGCTTTCATCTTCTCCTTGAACCCAACATTACCTCAATATTTTGTCACAATGCTCGGGACCAAGGGGTAGCACTCAAAGTCTTTGATAATCGAGGCCACTGATGCTATGCAATCATCCTACGATCTCGAGAGTTAGATGAGGATGAAGCTCTCTTGGTGATGAGATATGTGGTCAGGTGGACCTTGGGCTTGGATCAGGTTGTCGAGCTACCTCCTTGTCCTTTAGGGGATCATCACGCATCGAGACCTGACGTCTCTTTTTCTCCTTTATCCAGACTTTAGCCTGAGTTTAAGTTGCCTAAGCCTTGGCATTAACAAATTTACGGAGGGTAGATGGGTCAAAAGATATTCCTCCAAAGAAAAACTAAGTAATTAGGCTGACCACATCGTTAAGAATATGAGCACGAGGATATAAAGTATAAAAGCCCTACCCTCAGTACCTCTTACATTGGCAAGATCTAACACTTCATCTTCGAGGATGGCCTTCATGTCCGACATCAAATGATCGAGCCCCTCGAGCATCTTCCTATAATGTTCTAAAGATTCTAAGTAAGTCGACCCTCACAGAACCTAACAGCGTTGGGAATCCCCACCTTGACCAAAAGAGAAGGTCGGCATCTCATGTGACTACGTAAAACCACTCGTCTTTCCAACCCTTTAATGAGCTTGGCATGCTCTGGACCCTAAACCCGTATTGAGTTGATAGGTAAGCAAATTTAGTTCATCCTTTGTTCGTAGACATTGGACCAATTATGTGTATTTCCCATTTTGAAAATGGTCGTGGACTAATAATATAAATGAGTTCCTCCAAAGAAGGTCAGATCATTGGGGATAGGTGTTGACAATTGTCACATTTCCTGACGAAGTCCAAAGCATCATGCCTTAATGTGGACTAAAAAAATCCTGCCTATTGACTTTGTGAGCTAGGGATTTTTTCTCAACATGATTCTCACATATTCCTTTGTGTATCTCTTGCGAGATGTATAGAGCATCCTCTTCATTCAAACATTTTAATAGGGGGTAGCATAACCTCTTTTATACAAGACATCATCAATGAGAGTATACCTAGCCGATCTGATTCTAAGAATTCGAGCTTCTGTAGGATCTGCGGGGCTTGTTTCTTTGAGGAATTAAACGATTTCTTCCATCCAAGAAGGCTTGGGATCTATGACCATGATTGATGTTATCACATTGTAATCTACGGTAGAATATTTGATTTTTCCTAAACGAATGATGTCAAGCTCATTTATTTCATCATTTATTGCCAGCCTGGCTAGTGTATCGCATTGTTGTTCAGGGACTAAGGTATTTGTGTCACTTTAGCCACGTCAAGATTTACTAATTCTTTGTGCACAACTCGAAGGTAGTCATTTCATTCTATCTTCTTGGTTTGAAACACCTCTTTGACTTGATTCACGATGAGTTGGGAATCACTATGGACCATCACATGGGATATCCTCTTTGGCCATTCTTAGTATATCAATCAATGCTTCATATTCAACTTCAATATTGGAGGGTTTTAATTCAAATGTGGAGCTTGGCAAAAATATTGACAATCTGGACTAATCATGACTATCCATGTTCCTGATCGAGAATTCGTGGATAATCCATTGACAAATAGTTTCGAGGGGCTATCTTTTTGAATTTCTATTTATGGATCCTAGCTGAATTCATCTACGAAATCATCGAATGCTTGACCTTTGATGGTTATCAGTGGTTTTTACAAGATATCAAATTGTCCAAGCTCCACAACCTATTTTACAAGACGTCCTAAAGTATCAGGTTTCTGTAGAACTTGCCTTATGAAGTAATTTGTCAGGACCTCAATTGCACGTTCAAGAAATAAAGACACAATTTCCTAGCTGAGATGATCAGGGCATAAGAAAGCTTCTCCATACGGGAATAGCGTATCTTGGCATCATGTAAGACTTTGCTAACATAGTATATAGGGTATTGTATTTTGTTTTCCTTTCTGATGAGAACATCATTTAAAGCATGCTCTAAGACCGCCAAATGGAGTGATACGATTTCATTGGTCTTGGGCTTAGAGAAGAGAGGTAGTCGGGCCGGTGCCTTTTTAGTTCTTCGAAGGCTTTGTAACATTATTGGGTTCATTCAAACTATTTTCCGCCTTGAAGTATATCGAAGAAAGGTTTGCAACAATATGAAGATTTGGACACAAACCTACTTAAGGTCACGATCCTCCCATTCAGACTTTGAATTTCTTTAGTCTTGGTTGGCACTTTATTTTCCATGATAGCTCGTATCTTCTCCGAATTAGCTTCGATTCCCCTATGATTCATCGTATAGCCTAGGAAATATTCGGAGCTTACACCAAAAGTACACTTGAGGGGATTCGGCTTCATTTTATACTTTCAGAGTATCTCTAATATTTCGGAGATGTGTTGGACGTGGTCTTTGGTAGATGTGCTTTTTACCAACATGTCATCAACATAGAATTCCATCATTTTGCCTATTTGTCTAGCAAACATGGAGTTAAATAGCCATCGGTAAGTAGAACCCGCATTTTTCAAACTAAAGGGCATCATTTTGTAACAGTATATGCCTCTATCAATAATGAATGAGGTGTGCACTGGTTCATATATTAGAATTTGGTTACACTAGGAGTATGCGCCCATAAAATTGAGTAATTCATGTCTCGCATTGGCGTCAACCATTATCCTTGGTTGAGAAAAGCTATCTTTAGGGCAAGCTTTGTTGAGGTTGGTAAAATCTATACCTACTTACCAATCCCACTTCTCTTTCGACAAGTACTGAGTTGGTGACCTATATAGGATAGATAGCTTCCTTGATGAATTCATTGTTTAACAGCTTGTTTAATTCTTTCGAAAGTGCCTTATATCTTTTTGCACTGAGAGGCCTTCATCATTGTTGTTTGGAATGAACTGAACAATTGACATTAAGTCGGTGGCAAGAAACTTTTGGGTTAATTCTCTCCATATCCTTATGGCTCCATGCGAATGCATCTAGGTTTTGGGTAGGGAAGCTTACGAGTTTGGTACGAAGTGGTCGACATAGCTCGAGTCCAATCTTGTGCCTCTTTGGGGCTGATTTGAACTGATGGGGACTTCATTTAGTTCTTGGATAGGTTCTGTGACTTTGTCTTTGAGTTTGATTCTTTGGATATGATACTTTGACTCAATCATCCACTATTATTACTTTTCAAGATCTATACACTTGCAAAATTAATCGATCAACATCTACAACCCAACTTCAGAATGATATAAAATGCCAAGTTGGTGTAAACATCATTCTTCAAATTATCGCATCAAATTAGAGTAATGAATAGTGTTGTGCTACTTTTATCATTCATTTTATACTACAACACATTTCAAATTCTATTATATCATTTATTCTTAATGATTTAATTTTATGTATATTTGTATAGTTTGATTTTATTATTTTAAATAATATTTACAATATATTGCAATCAGCTAATAAATAATAATTATTGAATACATTTAAATTACAAGTTCATGTTTGTTTTATGAGAATTTATAAATTATATTTAATTTTTTAATGTTCAATTTATTATGATATTAAGGGTAAGGCTTTATCAAAAAAATAAAAATAAAAAATAATTATAAATATAATATTTTAGTAAATTAAATGTAACTTTTAATTCAATAATTATAGTAGTAATAAAATATGTATCTCATAGAGACTATGTATTCACTATCATTTTTTATTCTAATTCTTTCGATCTAAATTAACGCAGTGACCAATTATCAATTCAATATTTTATGTTATAACTAATTTATACTGAATTAATCTGTTGGGAACCTACGGAATTAAAAGAAATTTCGATTCCCAGACACGGATCTGCTTTGTGTTTAGATAAAAACTGTGTTTAGAATAATACATTTGACGAATACTGCAAACTCTTTTGCTGATTCTCGAACTGGAATGATCATGATCTACAGTCCAAGCTGTCTAATTGTTCAGCCTCCAATGGTGATCTACACATAGAACAAGAATGACGGATATGGTTTTCTTTTCTCGTGCTAGCAAGAATAAAAATGAATTTTCATTACAATTTTTCAAACCCTAGTAGCCTATTAATATAAGTTCAAACATGCTAGACACGTCCCTTAAACCTAATCCGGTCCAATATTTAATTAATCAAATTAATTAAATCTGTTCCATGAATTAAATATGAAAAATGCAAGTTTGACCCTAACAATACCTAGAGGGGGATGAATATGTATTTAATGTGGAATAAAAAAATTAATTAACAAGCAACAAGTCACAAGTTAATTATCTCTAGATGATTAAAACAAACAAGTCAATTTTCTTATGTTTAATTACCGCAGTTAGATTGTAATAAACAGTAAAACATAAATCAGTAAGGAACACAAGAATTGTTCACGGAGAAACCCAACAGGAAAAAACTTCGGGCACTTTGCCAGTTAATCCACTATAAACGATTCAGCACTTACAGTCTACCAGACTAGACGACGACACGAACTATCTGATCTCCTGACTGTAATTCTGATAGCCCTCCTGAATTCTATGCTCCCCTGCACCAATTCCAGCTGCAATAACCAATGCTATCCTGGAACTCCGTTATCCTGCAG
>CAIGRF010320029.1:27737-42090 GCA_903798235.1 Fraxinus ornus | reverse complement strand
ATTTTACAGTAAATTAATTCTCATTTTTCAACCACACATTTTTCAATAAAATTCAACCACATATTTCCCATCATATCACTATTCAAAATCAATTATTTCTCCAAAAAATCTAAATCAAACAAACTCTAAAGTAAAGCATCAATAAATTAATGTTCGATAAATTAATAATCTGGTTTAAATAATAAACTTCTTCGATCCGACTTAGGTCGGCGTCCTAAATTAATAATCCCTCTAAATACATAAGATAATATTTTTTCTTAGATCCATTAAGACTCAACGAATATATAAAATAATAACTGCTTAAATTCATACTAATACAAATTAATAAACTTTTAATTTGACAACATATATTTCAATTCGCCTCTTTTTCAAAATATGCATATAAGGTTTTTTGATTTTTCTTTGCACTCAAATCAAATTCAACTTCATCCCTAATTTTTTGCAATGCACATACTACTTTGAACATAATTTTTTTTTTTTTTTTGATTTGGTACGAAATAATTATTTAAAATTATGACTGTAGAAATTATGTTCTATGTATATATGAAATATCTTGAACGATTACACCTCCAATATATTAAATTTTGAAGTCAATGCATGTACGTCAATGTTTCCTCTTTAATTTATGTATGTGCATTCCTTTTGTGTGCTTAGTGCTTACGTATTAAATTTTAAATTTTCTCATTAATTTTTTTTTTAATTTCCTACATGCATTATGAAAAAAATATAGCACAGGTTATAAAAATATATAATACTTATAAAAATTAATAACTCCTTTAAAATAATAACTTTTCATCCAAATTAAAAAATAATAAAATAATAATAATTTTTTTCCGATTTCAACATTATTATTTATAGATGTTTTACTGTACATGGTGAACCCCACCATCTGAACTAATTCCGCTTAAACGGGGGTTTGGCGGCAGTTGACATTTTACAAACACATTAGGGGCCTGTTTGGTAGGGCTTATGCTTACGTATTAAATTTTAAATTTCCTCATTAATATTTTTTTTTTAATTTCATACATGCATTATGAAAAAATATAGTACAGGTTATAAAAATATATAATACTTATAAAAATTAATAACTCCTTTAAAATAATAACTTTTCATCCAAATTAAAAAATAATAAAATAATAATAATTTTTTCCGATTTCAACATTATTATTTATAGATGTTTTACTGTACACGGTGAACCCCACCATCTGAACTAATTCTGCTTAAACGGGGGTTTGGCGGCAGTTGACATTTTACAAACACATTAGAAATATACTGCAATTATTGGATTAAAAAACTAAGTAATAGAGTTCTACATTAAAAATAATTGAATGTTCCTCTCCATTACAATCAGGAACAAACGAGCACGTACAGTTGGAGAGTGATTATTGGAAGAACTAGCACATGCTCCATATATAATAATGGTGATGACTTGTGTTTGAAGCCTATAAAAAGCCAGTTCGTGAATGGTAAAGAGCATTAATTAGTTGAGAAAATGGCAGAAGAAGAAAGTCATCAGCCTGAAATCAATTTGGATAAAGACTCAGGCGGCCTCAAAGACCGAAAAGTCTCTTGGGCAAAACTCCGTCGTGTAGACTCTCTAAATTTGGAGGCTGGAAGACTTTCTTTTAAGCCATCTCATAGATCCCAGGTAGGTCTATATAATCTGCTAATTTCTAAATAAAGGTTGTCGGAATGGGTTCTTTATTTAGTTTTGATTCAATTTGATGATATAATAAACATACATGCAACAGGTAAGCTGGAAGACGACTCTGAGTTTAGCATTTCAAAGCATAGGAGTAATATATGGAGACATAGGGACTTCACCGTTGTACGTATTTTCGAGCACTTTCACTGATGGAATTCATCACAACGACGACATTCTAGGAGTGCTGTCTCTTATTATCTACACCTTAATTCTGGTGCCCATGGTCAAGTATGTCTTCATCGTCTTGTGGGCCAATGACAATGGTGATGGTGAGTGAGTTCAACTTTTAATTATTATGTATCAAAACTTCAACCTTTATTTTCACATAAACAAAATTTTGTTTTATGCTGTTTTGACCTGTGCTAGGAAGAAACAGCATATTTGTAGTCATTCTTGGTGTGTATTGTGGAATGTTAGTTTAACAATCCATACAAAGTAGAATATATTTCATGTAAGTAGGAATATTGAGCTAAAAATTCAATTAGCTGGTTAATTTCAAATAGCAGTGCGAAATTAGAAGACGATATGTTTTGCAATTTCAAAAAGGGATGCTCATAATAAGATTTTATACAAGAAATAGTCACGAAAATGCCCTGGAAGGCATGGATACGCTTTTGGCCACCAAGCTTGTTGTGTTAGACTAGCCGTTCTCAGAAAAGTTACTATCGTGATACTAACATTTAACAATAGAGCTCTCGAGGGGTATCTAAATATGAAAAAAATAATTTTTGAGTTTTCAGGCGGTACTTTTGCTCTTTATTCCTTGATATGCCGGTATGCAAAAGTGAGCCTGATACCAAATGATCAGCCGGAGGATAGGCAATTGTCAAATTATAGACTGGATACTCCTTCAAATCAGTTGAGACGGGCTCAGAAGATAAAAGAGAAGCTGGAGAATAGCAAAACTGCAAAAATTATGCTTTTCCTCGTCACCATTCTGGGAACATCGATGGTGATTGGAGATGGTGTCCTTACTCCTTGCATATCAGGTCAGTCTATATTGCCTTCTTTTAAACTCTGGTTCTAGTAGCAACTTAGCCAAAAATGAAAAATAAATAACTAAAAAAGATAAGGCCACTTCGAAGTATATTTCTTGCTTTCAACATGTGCACCCGTTGGATTACTCTAGCGACAGGATTTAAGGGGGGACTGGGCCGGGCTCCCTTTAATTTTTTTTCTTTTGAGTAAATTTTATTTCTGCTTATTATCCCGGCTTGTGGTCCGATCCTGAATCCGTCTCTGAGACAAATCATTAAAAAACTGATTTTCTTCTGGATTCGCAGTTCTTTCTGCTGTAGGTGGAATCAAGTCTCTAAACGAAGGTAACTGCAACCATTTTTTTTCCTTTTCTCATTTTTTTGTCAAGATACCACAATATAAACCAACATGATCTGATCATCACCTCCGTCTTCCATGTCAAATTCATATGCTTTGCAGATGCTGTTGTGCTAATTTCCATTGCAATATTGATCATTCTCTTCTGTGTCCAACGATTTGGCACTGATAAAGTGGGGTACTCGTTCGCTCCAGCTATCTGCTTGTGGTTTATATTCATAAGTGGAATTGGTCTCTACAACTTATTTAAACACGATCCAAGTGTTTTGCGTGCCTTCTATCCGAAATACATAATTGATTACTTCAAAAGAAATGGTAAGAAAGGATGGGTATCACTTGGTGGAGTTGTTCTTTGCATCACAGGTTAGTGACCTATTAGTTCATTTTGGCTTATATTAACCTCTCAAGTCATACATGCTCACAGCCATAGTCTCATACTGTCTTGTGCTACGTGAGCAGGGGCTGAAGCCATGTTTGCTGATTTGGGTCACTTTAATGTGCGATCCATACAAGTAAGTTTCACATAACAATGGATGTAAGTGTTTTTTAATATCAAATGAAATCATCTGAAGGAAACCACATAGAGAAAATAAGAAATAAACACTAACAAAAGACAATCTTTCATACAATTTCATGACATGATAACATGTCCAGAATAGTTACATTCGAGAAACTTAAGACATGTAAAGATTGAATAATTTACATCTGACATACTGAAACTACTTCTGAAACAGGTGCAAGGATTTACTAGTCTGTTTTGTTTGAAGAATGATTTGTTTTGATTGAAATTTTTCAGTAAATTGAAAACAGAAGTGAAGATAACAGTCTGGGATGCAGAAGAAATTAAGAATTTAATTTTCTTATTTGTTTCTCATAAGCTTGTTGGCTAACAAAAAATTGCAGAATAGTTCTTAAACAAGTTTTTATCATATTGCAGATTAGCTTCTCTGGACTTGTGTTTCCTGCTTTAGTTACCGCATACTGTGGACAAGCTGCATACCTTTCCAAGTTCCCTGATCACGTAGCCAAAACATTTTATGACTCCATCCCAGGCAAGTTGATATTAGACCATAACAGAATCATCCCAACTGGGTAACTTAATATTCTAGAAATAAAAAAATTCATTTGCTATACAGGTCCACTTTATTGGCCAACATTTGTCGTGGCTAATGCAGCAGCCATAATTGCCAGTCAAGCAATGATTTCTGGAACTTTCGCAATTGTATCTCAGTCCCTGAGTCTAGGCAGTTTCCCACGAGTAAAGGTTGTTCACACTTCTGCTAAACACGAGGGCCAGGTTTACATTCCTGAGATCAACTACGCCCTTATGGTTGCTTGTGTCATAGTTACTTTGGGTTTCAAAACCACCGAAAAGTTAGGCCATGCTTATGGTAAGATCAAAATACTTCTTAGTGGCCAAGTACTTATCAAGATAATTTTATTTGCAACAAGTAATCTCAGATAATAGGCAATGACCATTAATAAGTGCCAAATAGTGTCTACTTTTCCACAATATGAATAATAGAAAACTACATCTTTTACATTTTTCATTTTATGTGAAGTTTAACAACAATACAATTATATACAATAAGATCTAAAAGTGTACGTCAAACCAAAAGAGTTGAAATCTTACACTACTTATGCACATTGAATCTTATTTCTCAGTTTGGAATGCATTCTAGAGAAAACACGAAATATGTGCAACCTGAGTTGTTAAAGAGTTATACATCTTTAAGCTAATTTCTAGGAGTCTTTTCTTTGATTGAAGTGGTAACTGAAATATAATTTGTGTTGCAGGTATAGCTGTTGTTGCTGTGATGGTGATAACTACATGTTTGGTCACCTTAATTATGCTGGTTATATGGAAGACTAAAATCTGGTGGATTGCATCGTTCTTTGTCATATTTATTAGTGTGGAGATCATATATTTCACATCTGTCCTCTACAAATTCACACAAGGTGGTTACCTTCCGTTGGCCTTATCTTTTGTACTCGTGGTAATGATGGGAGTATGGCATTATGTACACCAAAGGAGATATATGTTTGAGCTCAACAACAAGGTTTCGAGTGATTACATAAGAGACTTGGCAAAGAACAAGGATATAAACAGAATACCTGGAATCGGTCTTCTGTACTCTGAACTCGTACAAGGCATTCCACCAATATTTCCTCATTTCGTTTCCAACATTCCATCTATTCATTCAGTTATGGTTTTTGTCTCTGTAAAATCCATCCCCATTAGCAAAGTGATAGCTGAGGAACGATTTTTGTTCAGACAAGTTGAGCCAAGAGACTACAGAATGTTTCGTTGTGTGGTGAGATATGGTTACAATGATAAAATTGAGGAACCCAAGGAATTTGAACGCCAGCTTGTGGAAAACTTGAAGGAGTTTATCAGGCACGAAAATTTCATACTTGAAGGTGGATCAACTGAACAAGTGCAAGAGATGGTGAATATTCCGCATTCTGGTTTATTAAAGAATGAAAATGATGACAAGGCAAGAAAATCCAGTTCATCCGCAGTTCATATTGAAGAAGCACTGGAGCACCAAATTCCATCTCGCATTTCATCAAGCTCCATACAGTCTATTAACATAGCCAAATCGACGAATTCTTCTAGCCGGATCGCCCCTGTTCCCCTCCGGGGGGCTGAAGAAGAGATGCAATTCGTGCAGAAAGCAACGGAACATGGCGTATATTATTTCATAGGAGAAACCGAAGTGGTGGCTAAACAGGATTCCTCGTTGATCAAGAAGTTCGTCGTCAACTATGCCTACAGTTTCCTCCGGAAAAACTTCAGGGAAGGGGAGAAAACATTAGCCATTCCTCGTACCCGGCTTCTTAGGGTCGGAATTACATATGAAATATGAGTGTTTACAAAAAGAAAAGAGTGGGTTTTTAAGGATTTGACGGGAGAGATTTCCTTGTCAAGATGTATTCGTCAAATGCTTTGTTGTATCTATAATGTACTGAGATTGATATTGTAAAGGACAATTGGTAATTGTGATGAGAAATAAATGGAAGCCGCGGTTTGAACTTTGAAAGTATTTCTATAGTACATGTTTATCCTAGCTTAGCTTAAATAACTAGGTTACCTTTTAAATTATTTTGTTTATTATTTATTATACTATTATCATTTATTTTTTAAGTACGATATAAATTAAATATAAAATATAAAAAAATTCGGGGCATGTTCATAATAATATGTAAAGGAGTCATATGAAAGAGAGTCCGAAAGGCTATTTTAAGCATTATCATTATTATTTATGGTAACTGTGAAAGAAAAGTTGTTAATGGATGTATTGTTGGTTGATTGTATAGTGAAATAGTTGTTTGTAATTGATAAAGTGAGCGGTAAAGTTTAATTCACGTGAGCGTAATTAAACTTGATAAGAAATAGAAAATGAAAAGAAAGGAAAGAGAGACGAACTAAAAATCTGAAGCAAGTGAAAAATACTTTTTCCTTTAAGAGAAAATTGCTCCGCAACAATGTTAACGGATTACAGCACTTGTCTTCCAAGATATAACAGATATAACTTGTGGTAAAAGTACTTCTAACCACAAGCAACAACGAACTCAAACAATCCATCCTTTCTACAAACAATAATTTTTGGAATGAATTTTGGAAAGGTTTTGCAAGAGATTTTGATGCACAACTCAATGCAAATGATATAGAATACATAATGAACGTCAAAATGGTCCATTTATAGAAGATGAGAGGTTGTGAGGGAAAAGAAACGCCCCAAAATTAAGCAACCTTCACGAAAGGAAGCTTTTCTTGTTGTCGTTAGACTTTCGCTCGAGTGCTAGTGACACATTTTCGACAAAGAATTTATCGCCTGCCCGTCGCTAGAGAGACGCTTCGTCGATGCTAGGCGCTAGCCTACCACTCGAGCGACAGTATTACATCTTTTCCTCCTCATTTTTCTTCCAATTTTGAATCTCAATTTCTCATTCATTTGAATTTGGTTTTGAGATTTCAAATATACTACGACAATCTACTCGACGAGTAGAACAAGTTAATCTATTTATTTTTATAATTTAACTATCTGTCAAATTTAAATATTTGGCCGAAGTTGACACCACTTTTCAAGTTTTATACTTAACCAAATTTTTAATCTTTAAACCAAATTTCAATAATCCCCCACACGCATGAAAATTCAAATATGTTCATGAAATACGAAAATAATATACATTGTAGAGAGAGAGAGTAGAAAAATATTGTATTAGGTAAGGTAGCTTTCGATTTTGAACATTCCTTAGTAAAAACTACTGGGTTTATTTGACTAATTGGTGAACGTGAAGTCTTGAACCATTCAACCGTTGGTGTAAATTAAGACAAAAATACTTACACATATGTTTTTCCTAAATCGTTCATGGTTCTCATGATTCATTTTGACCCCGAACCACTCTTGGGTTGCTTAAGTATTTAAAAAATTTCAGCCTTGAATAATTTTCGTTAAGTCAGTACACCTCCTATTAAGAGTATTCTGCCTTACTCCTCTTATCTTAGTCAAGATATATAAATCATTAAAAGAATATCTTAACCTTTAACATCTGCAGAAATCACTTCAATTATCATAGGAACGAGATACGGAATATTTTCCCAAGTAACTTCATTGAATTTTCATTACTTAATCGTCCCCTTGAACCAAGATCTTGAAATTTTTAGTCAACAAGGTAGGGTTACCACTACAAAAATTCTTACGTAGTATGCTTTAATCTCATTCCTTTCGATAAGCAACATACTTGATCTCTTGGTAAACCTTTTGTAAGAGAATCCGCGTGGTTTCCATTGATCTCACATAATCTATGGAGATAATACCATTTGGGATCAATGGCTTAATGGTATTGTATCTACGACGTATATATCTAGACTTACCATTTGACATGATGTTTTGAGCTCTTCCAATAGTCGACGACTATCACAATGTACACTTGTTACGGGTACTGATTTAGACTAACATGGAATAACTTCCAAGAAGTTACGAAACCATTATGTTTCTTCTCTAGTTTTATCCAAAGCAATACACTCTGATTCCATCTTCAATCGAGCTATACACATTTGCTTTGTCGATTTCCATAATGCAGCAACTCTACCAATAATAAATACATAATCACTAGTAGACTTTGAATCTTTCATATTGGATATCCAATTTGCATCACAATATCTTTCCAATACTTTGGGATATTTTGTGAAGTGTAATGCATAGGTTAAGGTATACTTCAAATGCCTAAGAGCACTTGTCAAAGCCTTCCAATGATCATAGCTTGGATTACTTGTGAATCTATATCCTTCCAATACCATATAATCTTTTGTGAAATGTAATCCATAGGTTAAGGTACACTTCAAATACCTAAGAACCCTTGTTGCCTTCCAATGATCATGGCTGGGATTACTTGTGAATCTACTAAGTTTATTCACAGCAAATGCTATGTCTAGTCGAGTGCAGTTTGTAATATATATTGGATTATCTATAATCTATGAATACTTTAATTGTGACACACATTCACCCGTGTTTTTGACTTAAGTATAAACTTGTGTCAATATGAGTTCTCGCATGACTTTTCTCAAGTACATTATACCTTTTAAGTACACTCTCAATGTAGTGAGATTGGAAATGAATAATTTCTTTTGATATTCTAAAGATCTTAATCCCTAATATCATATCAACAACACCCAAGTCTTTTATATCAAAATGTTTTGTTAACATTCATTTTTGTGTTTAGTATTATTTCGTAACTATTGCCCATCATCAACATATTGTCTACATATATACATACAATCATATAGGCATTCGGTGTATTTTTTATGCATACTCACCTGTCGCACTTGTTTATCTTAAATCCATTTGACAACATCGTTTTTTCAAACTTTTGGCGCCATTGTTTAGGAGCTTGTTTCAATCCATACAAGAACTTAACGAGTTTATAAACTTTTTGTTTGTGATTTGGAGAGACAAATCATTCGAGTTGTTCTATGTATATCTCTTTTTCTAACTCACATCGCTTTTACATCCATTTGATGAATCTCAAGATTATGTAATGCCGCAATTGCAATTAACAACCTTATCAAAATGATTCTAGTCACGGGTGAATAGGTATCAAAGATGTTAGGTCCTTCCTTTTGTCTATATCATTTGGCAACCAATCTAACCTTATATTTGTCAATGAACCTATCCGGTTTTAGTTTCTTTTGAAAATCCATTTACGCTCTAAAGGCTTATTTCCTGGAGATAAATCAACCAACTCCCAAGTATGGTTTTACATTATAGAATCTATCTCACTATTGATAGCTTCTTACCAATGTCTTGCTTCTAGTGTAGATATTGCTTCATTGAAAGTCTTTTTATCATTTTCTTCATATAGGTTAGAAAATCTGTACCAAACGAAATAGCATGTTTTAGCCATTTTACTATGCATTGGTTCTTCCTCATTTGAATTGTCATTTGTAATTTCATAAGTTCTTTTATTTGAACTTGCATTTTTCTTGTCTTTACATGGAAAAAACATTTTGAAAAAAATGATGTGTTTCCTAATTCAGTTATATTTCCTTCATGTATATCTTGAATTTCATATTTATGTACAAAGAAATGATATGTAGTGCCACTATTGACGTATCTAACAAATATGCAATCAACCATCTTAGAATCGATTTTCACTTGTTTAGGCTTAGGTACTTTAACCTTAGCCAAACACCCTCACACTTTCAAGTGTTGTAGGACGGAAGATTACTTTTCCATAGTTCATATGGAGTTTCTTTCATTTTTAAGTGGTATCTTGTTAAGAATGTTATTTGTCGAAAGAATAGCTCCCCACACAAGTTCTGAGGTAGACCTGAGCTTATCAACATTACATTCATCATCTTTTTAAGATTTCGATTTTTGCATTTAGTAATACCATTCGATTGAGGTAAGTAAGGTGGTGTTTTTTGATGAATGATTCCATGCTCGAAACAATATTTTTCAAACGGTGTCCCGTATTCTCCACCTCTATCACTACGAATATTCTTTATTCGTTTACCAAATTGATTCTCAACTTTCCTTTTATAATATTTGAATATATATATATATATATATAAGGCTTCGTCTTTACTTCGTAGTAGAAAGACATAACAATACTTTATACAATAATCAATAAAAGTTATAAAGTATTTCTTACCATCTTTAGTTTGAACGAATTTCAAATCACATATATCGCTATATATTAATTTTAAAGGTGTCGTGTTCCTTTATACCAAGTGAAAAGGTATTTTGGTCAACTTTGCTTCATACATACTTCACATTTATGAGTATGATCAATCTTAAGCATCGAAATTAAACTTTGATAATTGATCATAAGTTTGCGCACAAATTTGTAATTTACGTGTCATAATCGACTATGCCATAAATGAGACAATTCAAGCATATAAAAAGAATTGCAATTTTAATTCATAAAGCTTTTTGGTAAAATTGTAAGGAAGTTCATTTTGAACATTCCTTCATTAAGATAACCCTTACCAAAATACACATTATTTTTGGTAAGTACGAAATTGTCCGACACAACTATAAGTTTAAAGTCATTCTTACTAAGTAGAGACCCGAAACCAGGTTCTTACGAATGTCTGGCACATGAAGGACATTATTGAGGACTAGTTCTTTCCCGAAAGTCATTTTCAATGTGATCTTTCCAAATCCTTCAACCTTCGAACTTGCAGAGTTCTCTATGAATAATTGTTCTCCTTTCAATTCATGATGGTTTGAGAACATGATCTTATCTGCACAAATATGGCAAGTAGCAACAATGTCGACCCACCAATTCCTTGGATTACCAACCGTGGTGCATTCAGAAATAACCGCAGATGAACTCATTTCTTGAACTTTGTCAGATGAGGTGTCTCTTTCAACCACATTTTCTTTAGTAGTCTTCTTCAGCTTTCGACATTCGTTTGAACGATGTTCAACTTTTTCACAATTGTAATAGTTACATTTAAATTTCTTGACATTCTTGAAGTTGTCTATTCTTGGTACATTACCGAAGATCTTAAACTTCTTGTGACGACCTTCGAACCAGTTTCAACAAAATTTGCACTAGGTTGAACAATAGATTTATGTTGGTATTTCTATTCTTTTTTTAATCCCCAAACGAACTATAAATTCCTCCAAGTTCATCACTTTGCATATGTGCTTGAGGTAATTCTTAAAATCTCTCCAAAGAGGAGAGAGTTTCTCATTGATAGCTGCAACTTAGAAGGATTCACTCAATTCCATCTTTTCTGCATGTGTGTCATGAAGTAGAGTTTGAGATTCCTGTACTTGATTTATCACGATTTTGGAGTTTAACATTTTGTAGTTCAAAAACTTGCCGATAATGAACTTATTTGTTCCGATATCCTCGATCTTGTACTTCTTCTCCAATGAGTCTCATAGATCCTTGATCGAGTCCATTGAACTATACATTTCATATAGTGTATTGTCCAAACCATTTAGTATATAGTTTTTGCAAAAGGAAATTCAAGTGTTTTCATGCATCTAAAACAATAATCGATTCACGATTATTTTTCCTTCTTGTACCGCATGATCGATTTCTCTTAAGAACTTTGCTAAATTCAGAGTAGTAAGATAGAATAACATCTTTTCTTGCTATTTTTCAAAGTCCACACATCTAAATTTTTTTCGATTTTTCCCCGTGTTAGATATAAAAGTTTGGTATAGTTATAGTCAAAGGCGGAACCTCATAGTTCATACCATTAGTCGTTTGGCTAGAAGTGGCATCAATGGTGTTCATTTCTGTTACACAAACAAAAGTTCAACGCAAAAAATGACAATAAGGAACAACACATGAAGGCTTATTCCAAAGATAAAGAGAAATGATATGTTTTTTCAAAAAACAACTGCAAAAATTTTGTCTTAAAGTTGGTTGATTGTGTACTAATATGTTTGTTTGTAATTAATAGAGTAAATGGTAAAGTTTAATTCGCACGAGCGTAAATAAACTTAATATGGAATAGAAAATGAAAAGAAAGGAAGGAGAGATAAATGAAAAATCTGAGGCAAGTGAAAAAGTACTTTCTTTTTAAGATAAAAGTACCCCACAACGGAGCTAACGGATCACAGCCCTCATCTTCGAGGTACAACAGATACAACTTGTGGTAGAAGTACTTCAAACTACAAGCAACAATGAACTCAAACAATTCTTCTTCTCTCTATAAGAAATAAATTTTGGAGAGATTTCACAAAAGATTTTGATGCACAACTCAACGCAAATGATATGGGATGCGTACATAATGGACATCCAAAAACTCATATTTATAAAAGATGAGAGGTCGTGAGTGAAAAGACACACCCCCAAAACTTAACAACTTTCACGAAGGAAAGCATTACTTGCTATGTCTAGCTTGTTTCTGACTTTTCGCTCGAGCGCCAGTGACACCTTTTCAATAGAAGTCTTTTGTTCACCTGTTGCTCGAGCGATAGTTTCGCTACTCGCTAGGCGCTAGCCTGCCTTAACTATTTTCCTCCTCGTTTTTCTTTTAACTTTGGATTGCAATTTTTCATTAATTCGAAATTGATTTTGAAATTTCAAATATATTATGACGATTTACTCGATGAGTAGAAAAAGTTAATCTATTTATTTTTATAATGTGACTATCGAATTAAGTCCGAATATTTGATCGAAGTGATACAAAGTCACTTTTCAAATTTTATACTTAACCAAATTCCAACATGTATGCATTATTAAAAAAAATTGAAATAAGAGATGTTTGTTTAATTTTTTTTAAAAAGGTATTAGGTGTCTATACGATCGTCATAAACCTTAGGGTAGATATACATTATTCAAAATTTGAAATAATAAAGATTTGTGTAATTTTTGAAAAATGAGAAGTCTCTCTGTAATTGTAGCTTTGGAGGAGGCATGTGTTATTCAAAATTTAAAATATACGAGATTTATGTAATTTTTGAAAGGTGAACGAGTGTCTCTGAAATTATCAGAAATTTCAAGGGAGTCTCTTTAATTTACCCATATTTATATATGCATTCGTAAATGCATTTTTTTTTTGGTACCCAGGTATTCCAATTTAGCCAGACTAATTTCCTGAATTACCAGCCGCCGGCCCCATTCGTAAATGCATTTTTGGTTCGGTGGAGTTGAAGATGGTGAGAAAGAGAAGTTTTTTCTCTCTGTTTTTTTAATATTTGTTGAATAAATTAAATTAACTTCTTTATTAAATTATTATTTCTAAATAACTACTTTAATGGACAATAATAGTGAGAGGACTATTTTACCCTTCCTTAAAAGTTAACTAAAATCCACAAACCTCTTTCAACGGCTCATGGATGAAAACCGTCCTTATGGACAAATGTGCTAATTTCTGAAAAGATTGAGAACGAAAAACCGGACAAAAAAGGTTGGAGAAAGGATTGATACTTTTGGCAAGGTGAAGGGACGGAACCTGTAATTTACCCAAATTAATACAAGGAATGGGCAATTATCATTATATTTACACCCCAATTTTTATTTTTTGCACCACATTTAAATTAGAACAATGTTACTGTTACAGAAAAAAATTCTGTAAAAATAACAGAATGCACACATGGGGGTGGGTCCCATTTTTATAGTAATATTTTATTCACATGGGCCACCCCCATGTGAGTATTCTGACATTTTTACAGATGAAATAGTTCAGTACAAGTGGTTTAATTGTTTAAATTATACTTATAGCCTGTTAGTACCCCATTTTTTTCATTTTCGTAAAGTCGTGGTTTTTTATGTTTCTTTTCAATTTCAACCTTATTTCAATATCATTTTTCTAACTTTATTTTTCCTACAACGTTTGATTCGATATTTCACGATATGAATATCCCTTTGAATCGATTTAATTAAAATGTGATAATAATAAATATATTGTCGATTAAATTTAAATATAAAAATTATCTTAAATTATTAAACGTAAAATCATAATCGTTAATTTATCTTTTCTATCCACCCTAAAAAAACTTAAAATGTGATATGCAAATCCTCTAAAGGTTTGTACTTGAAGAAAATTGAGGAAGAAAGAAAAAACAACAATAGCTTGGTGGTTTGTTAGTGTATGAGTGTTTTTAAAATTGAATTGAATTATATTGATTGTTTAAGATGAATAATTTCCCCTTTTGTTTCTAACTTTTTTTTTATTTGTTTATTTTTTGTTATAACTTTAAAATTTTCTATTGAATAAGTTTTGCTAAATAAAATTTAATTAGTGATGTCTTCAAAAATAACTAAAAATCAGTCAACGTTATTACATAGCCAACTATACCACGTGCCTCCAACTAGTTTTAATGAAAAATGTGT
>CAIGRF010319946.1:0-14335 GCA_903798235.1 Fraxinus ornus | reverse complement strand
AACATTCGCAATAAACACGTCTCGTAAAAACTTTATTGGAATATTCGTTGCGACAAACTGACTTGTCGCCCTTTTAATTTTTCGCGACATATATATTGTGACGATATTATGGTTACAAATATTGTGTTGCTATTCCGTATTTTTAGCGACAAACAAATAATGTCGCAATTTTGTTAACGTGATAAATGGCCGAAAGTCGTCCCAAAATGTATTCCGTGACTCAAATAGCACGACAATATCTGCAACAAACATATTGTCGTCGCTAAATTACTTTTGCAACAGAATCTCAATTTTTATGACAACAATTTTTTGTCACGAAATCAGTTATTTTTTGTAGTGACTTATCAAACAGTGAACACAACTTCTTAAAAAGGAATGGTGATTAATCTCACAAGATACTTCCTTACAAAAGCCAATGCTCCATGGATATCATCATTGATTTAACAATGCGTCCTTTTCGTCCAGCCTATTTTTGTGCTGGTGAGAGCCTTGAACTCAATAACAGAACAAGTAAACTACTGAAAATAACTTAATTATAGCTAAAGAAAAGACAGCAAAATCGATCATAAATTTATAAAGCAATCAATGCCTGGAAACTACAACGTGGACAATTGTATCAACATTAACAAGATAAGCATTGGGAGCATTAGGTGCATGAGTTTCATGCATCATTGCACTGTCATCTGATAACAAGTTATTTCTATGGTTAGGCCTAGTTATTTTCTTAATCCTAGCTGGTTGATAACATATATCGTTAGTTTCTCCATCTTTTGGTGGGAAGGGGAGTAAAAAGGGCTAAATAATTTGGTTTTTGTGGTTTTTACAAGTATATAAGGGCACTTAAATATAGTGAAGAGTGATGAGAATAGGGAATAAATCCCTGTTGGAACTAGTTCCTTGCTTATGAGGTGCAAACAATTAAAGATTTAAAGCCATTTTCATTTGGATAAAGAATTTCTATTGTGGCCTCTTAGCCATCTTTTCTTGTATTAAGAAATCAATCGAAGGTATTATTATTGTAGGTCGTCTATTAATCGCGTTGTACAAAGTTGATTACATAATGTAGGGTATCGAGTTTCTGAGAAAAATACTCATCTTCTTTTTCATTTTCAGTACTGGAAAGTATAAAACCATTTCACGAAATGGTAGAAATTTGACATTTTGAAAAAGATGCGTTACTTACAAAATACTAAATAGTATTACAAACAAAATTTTTACATATTTTTTTAAACATTGAAATGATGACGAAATTTTTTTTAAACCACTTTATGTAGCAAGTTTTTTTATTGACAAAATTTTAAAAGGTTCATAATTAGGAGGGAATAGGACGTGACCTCCAATATCAAATAACTTTCTAGACGAAGTGATTTATCAGCTCATACAAAATATTCAATTGAAGTCTCAATGCTAATTAGTTATGATAATTATGTTAGGCTTTTAACCGAGTTTTAAAAGTAAGGAAGTGTGACGTAAAAATGAATATAAGTTTTTTCGCACTTTAAACAATTTAAACTTTAAACAATTAACTGACTAAACTAGCATGACCGTCAAATACTATTACATTTAATATCTCGCTTTAAATCTTATTATATAGCGTGGTCGTTTCAAGTATAATTTGTTGAGAGACAAGAGTTAAAAAGTAAAAAACTCAAGTATGTATGAACCTAACCCACTGAGAAACACTAGGTATTCCATCATTAACAACTGTAAGCATATAATAACCAGAAGGTGCCACATTTGGACTAGGAGGAGCTTCCAAATGTGCATTTATCAACCCATTTGCAGCCCTAACCAAGTCTCTGCACCTAAGTATAAGCATCCTTTGGTTCATTGAAATTGAATGTGTAGTAAATGGAGGTGCATATGCAGTGAACACTACATTTCTTGGCCTTGTATTCCTCAGAAGAAAATGAACCGAAAATTCCTTTCCATATCCCACCCCTTCGTTTCCATTGCTGTATATAGAAACGTTATGAGGTCGGCTCTTGTCGAATTTCTTGTCCATATGGTCAGGGACGAATGCCTTTCATAGGAGAAATAGAGACAATGAAACATGTATAAAAGATGTTTGGTTGTGCTAACAAGGGGCATTTGCAGTTGCTTTTCTTTGTAACGTGTAGAGATGCTCTTTTAGATGATTTTCCTGATAGCACATCTCTACATGCTACCAAGAAAAGCTGCAAAAGTCCCTTTTGATTTTGAGTAGTACAAACATGATAAAAACACATGAACACGACGAAAACAAAGCTGTTACATGTACATTCTTTTTGCACATCAAATTTGACATCTTTAATGTGTTAAAATCATGACCCTTTATTTGAATTATTCAAATCAAGGGCCATGATTTTGACATATCAAGGGATGTCAAGTTTGATGTACAAAAATGAGTGTACAACTAGTTTAATTAAAAAAAAATAAGATATACCATGTACAAGTTAAAAAAGTAAAATGATCCTTTTTGTTAAGTCAAGATGTTTGGGAACTCACTTGTTTATAAGCACAATCATCACATCATGACAAATTACCTAAATGCCTTTATAGACCAAGTTTTTTTGTACAGTTTTCAATATGGTTAGTAAATTTCCAGAATTTAAGGTTAATATGGTAAATGTGTTGATCAACTTAAAAAATAAGAAAATAAATAGTGTGGTCCATTTTTGTTAAGTCGACATGGTTGGGTGTCTTTTGCTTATAAGATATTTTAACCAATTATAAGTAGGTCATGAACATGTATTGAAGATGTTTGGCTGTTCTTAGAATGTGCTTTTTTGGCTGTTTTCTAGGTAGCATGCAAAGACGCACATTTAGCTGACTTCCTTGATAGCATGTTTTGACATGCTGCCAAGAGAACTTCTGTAAAGTTGCTTTAATCACAGCATATGCTGAAAACTAGTCATATTTATCTTTATTACCTGTAACCGGAGTTCGGTCGGATGAGGTACATTCCTGAATGTGTATCTGTTATTAGGATTACTTCCTGCAACAAGAATTCTCCCATCAGGTAAAAGAACGGCAGACGAATGATACATTCTGGCAATTTTCGTTGATCTTAAGACAGAAAATCTCCTCCCGAATGGTTTTCTTGGTTTGTAGAGATAGGGTCGGAGGGAAGGATTGGCTGCCAAATTCCATCCCGCAGAACCATTTTTCACCCCGTTGATTATTAGTACATTGCCTGTTGGGAGAATTAGCATATCGCTCATTAGACGAGGCCCCGGCATGTTCTCCATTTTCCATTCGTGTTTGTTTCCTGTCAGTACGCCAAAATCCCACAATGCTTAATTGTAAAGAATTAGACTACTCCTATTAACAACGCTCACGTTTTAAGATGGAAACTAAAGACTCAATACCTGTGATTTCCATTCTCCCGCACGATGTCAATCCTGGTAAGAATCTGCCGTGTTGGGCTGCTGAAAATGCGTCAGAAGATGCCCCTCCGCATATCATGACTTCAACCCTTTCGAAGCGATCAGTATGGCTTAAAGGGAGAATGACTGATGAACCTGTACTTGGATAGCTCCTGGATCCATTTCCAGGAATTCTTGGAAAGGTTTTGGCAACTTTGTTTATTTTATAGTTGAAAAGGATTGAATTCCGGTTGGCAAAAATGAAGAGATGACCGTCAGAAGAAAGGTGGATTATAGGGTAGAGATTATTTCCTCCCTTATTCTTGTCATAGGTATTGTGCAAGAATGGAAGGTCATAAGATTTAAACCTGTCGGATGATAATCTTGGTACAAATTCATATGAAAAAACCCGTCTACCTCCCACTACAATGATCTGGTCGTGCCCAGGGAGTATTTGATTCGAAGCATACCATCTATCATCAGACAAAAGTCTCTTTGTTTGCTTCCAATCACAATTATGGCCATGTGCACAAGGCTCAAGATACCTGTTGTGGACATAAAATCGATAAAGAAGTTTGTTCGCTCTCTAACCATTTGAACTTTTAAACTATGTGTTTCAAGTTTCAACAATACCTTATTCTTCGAGCACCATGTCCATACCCACCGGTTTGAATCAACGTCCCATTGCTCAAGAAAGAACCCGAAGAACACCAAGTATCGGTCTCAATATGTAGAGGCCTAATTTTGTTCCTCAAAACATCATACTCAACCGAATGAGCATAGCATGAAGAGTCTTCTAAATCCTCACGCGTATTCCTACATCTCGTCCCATTGTGACGGTGGCTCAATCTGTAACCGGATTGCCCGGATTCTACCTGGTCGAACATTATCACAGTGTTGTAGTGAGTTAAGGCCATATGCATTGCCACTACCCCAGTATTGTTCAACAGAAGTTGCCATGTTCCCCTTCCCAATGATGGGGACGGCCCTCTCGTGGCTTTTCCGAATTTTGTGCAATTCAAGAACAGAAGAGCAATGGCTGTGAATTTGAAGGAGAAATGCAAAGAATTTCTCTCCATGGGAAATTGGGATTGTGCATATTGATTTAAGAAGATGCTAATTTATATGATACATTAATGGGTGATCATGCATTATATGCATCCGGATAATTTGCTGCATAGTATTTTTTGTTATCCTTTAGGTCATCTGATTCTTGGCAAATCAATCTTTGCCTGAACCAAAGGTCTAAAGATAGTTTCGTAAATATATTAGAATCCATATATCAAATATGTATAGTTATGAGGACTCTTCAACAATCATGATCATAGAAGAACTCAAAATGAATAGGTTGGGGGGAAATTCTATAGGAGATTACCCAAAGTTCTATCCATTTCATTTGGGACTTATTATTATCATTTTCTTAAACATGTGTAATATATAAAGGTCGTGGAAATTAAGGGAATGTGAAAATTAAGATCAAGCACCTTGGAAAAATAGTGAAAATAGTAAAATCTGGGGGTGTGTATCTTACGAGCGAAGAAAGAAAATATATGGCCATTAAGGGTCGGGAATTGAATCAATTTATGACGTTATGTTGCTTGACATGAATCTTCACACACACTCGTTGATTTTGCATTGAATAGGTAGAGATTGATTTAACATTGAAATTTTGAAATAGTTTACAGTTTCAACTCTGAAAATCCAATCCTGAGGGAAAAAGCATAATATCCAACCAAGTTAATAAGAAGTCTATTTATTTTTATTTTTCTGTAATTTTGTTGTCTAAAATAATAAGATAATATCTCAATAGATGACACTGTAGTAGTTGACTATGAATAGCATTACTCACATCTAAAAGAAGTACAACCTTCTCTTGGACAAAGAAAGGAGGAGTTAACAACAGGGGTATTGATGGACTATAGAAGTGCACAGGGCCCAACTATATGAAAAATTAGGGTCATGCTAATGGGCCCAATGCCCAATCACAATTTCCGGCCCAATATATTATTACTATCTATCGTACTAAATATGCATGTTATGACTTATTATACAAGTATGATTAGGATTTAGGTATATAAAGTTATATGAGTATGGTTATGATTTAGGTATATAGTTGTAGAATTAAATCACAAACGAGAGTGTCGGAGGAGGATTGAATTTCAAGGTCCAAAAAATGCTAGCAGTAGTTCGAGTATTACATTTTTGTGAAGCTGTTTAAGTATTACCTATTAAGCATCACATTAGCGTCAAAAACTTGTTCCGACAATAAAAGATATTGGTTATCAAAATTATATTCACGACTTCTACAAGCAAATTAACTTTAATTTGCCATAGTGTAAAGGGTTCAAGTCAAACAAGTATATGGAGATATTCCTTTCAAAAAGGAAAAATAGAAACACGAGATATTTTTTTCATTGAGCCCTTCTTTTAAAGTGATTTTTTAAAATTTATTTTTCCTGCACTTACTTTCAACAACAAATTATCCAAAAAAATCAACTTTACACGAAGGCTTATAGTACTCTTTATTTTTATTTTCTCATTTAGGGCATGTTTGGTTTGGATTTTCCAATTCTACAGTAAATCAATTCTCATTTTTCAACAACACATTTTTCAATAAAATAATATTTTACATCACATCAATACTTTTTTCTTCTTTTTCAACCACACATTTCCCATCATATCACTATTCAAAATCAATTCTTCCTCCAAAAAATCTAAACCAAACAATGGGTTGGATATTATAAATAAAAAATTCTTTTTTTTATTCCTAAAAAGCTGATTAGTGAAATATCAAAGTTAAACTTGGAATTATGAAAATGGAAATCTAAAATCAGGGTTGGGTGTAATTTCCTCAAAGAAAAAAAATATTTATTACCATTATACTATATACATTATTATTGTGGTACACATACTTTGCACATGATTTTATATTATGTATGTTAAAAGTATTGTACATTTTTCAAAACTCCTTTTCCAGTATCTCGAATTCTTGATCGACAAAATTTTTATTTATTAGATATTTACACAATTATAATGAAATATTAATAAAATATTCGTAGCGAAAGACAAACAAGTCGTTGTAGTATAGTGGTGAGTATTCCCGCCTGTCACGCGGGTGACCCGGGTTCGATCCCCGGCAACGGCGTTTTAACATTGAATTTTGATTGACGTCTGTCTTTATATTTTTTACATGTTTATCAAAATTTTTAAGGGTTTAGATTTAACAGAAATCAATGTGAATATGTCCTAAATGAGAGGAAATCATGTGATAAGATTTCCCCATTAAAAAAGTTAATGAATGTTTCTTTGTTTCCATGCTTGGGATTATTGATTTTCGGCAATTTCTAATTAATCAGAATTGTTAAACTTCTGAAATTACAGAATTGGGGTTGTTGGCTCACAATTGGTCAGTAATCTTTAAGTAATATAGGACTCCGTTACTTGTATATATATTTGTGTTTATTCAAAATTGTCGTTGAACTATATCATCTAAAAAAATATAAACGATTAAAAATGAGATAATCTCCTTTTTTTTTTTTTTAACTTAATTGTCCCGTAAGTCGAATTTCGTAAACATTTTGTCCACAATTTTTTTTTATGAAACTCGACATAATACTGACAAATGGAATTAGCTGGATAAGCAACATTCTTCAAGACCATACAAACACATATGGTCAATGGATATTACTACCGTCTAGTTCTAACTCAGATCAGCCATGGCTTCAAAAAAGAAAAGTCATGCACCAGAAACATGAAATCCCAACCAATTTTTGTCGCCTTTTTCTTTACAACCTTATCCATAACAAGAATTGTCCACCTTTGAACTGTTCTTATCAATGAGATGTCCCATTCTGTATATCTTAAGTTCAAAGAAGGGACAACTTAAATATGTTCTATGGGTGTAACAGTTAGTAATAGGACAAAACCACTGACTAGTCGTCTGACAGTTATCGTTGCCAAGTCGCAATCCATTCAACCTAGCAATCCAATAATTCTCTAGCAGATAACATCAAGACGACACAAAGTACGAAAATATCAAAGGACCCCCCATGTGAGGGGTTGTCAACCGAGGTTGTCAACCTCGGTTGTACACATAGCATGGTTGACGGAAAAAACCAAGATGTACTAGCTAAAATTATATACAACTCGACACAATCTCGTAGACTTTATTGTCCTATACTACCGGTAGGAAAGGATACTCGGATTCAAATAAACTAGACAGAGAGCGGAATCACAGAGTAGCAAAAAGAGGCTGTCTTTAACTAAATGTAACTATAATATATCTTCCATATTAAAGAAGAGCTAGAATAAATCCCTTCTTCCCTGCATTAATATTTTCCTGAAAATTAAAATCGAAGGACAATTAATCACATCATCTACAAAGATAACAGTTGAGTTGAAAAAAGAAAAGTAACATAGTAGAATTCATTAAGATCTCTACCAACATAGCATAACATCCCGTTTGCAACTTTTTCTTATTTATTCCAATCCTTTTTCATTATGTCATCGGGCAAAATAATTTGTAATGTCCAAGATGGTAATTGAAAGTCACCCCAGGTCACTTTTACCAATCATCAGAAAAACATTAAAAGTTGTAATAAATCGCAGGCCAGATTTTTACCCGATTACTGTATATATAGAACAAAAAAGTCTAGATGTGTGTATTTGGATTTCAAGAAGAAATTGAAATATTGAATGATAAATACCAAAGTATATGGTAAATTCACATGCCATGGCGATGAACTCTAATAATAAAGAGATCCTGCCAAAAAGAGAAAAATGAACGTGTCAAAAAAAGAGACGTTTAGCTACCATAATTGAGCCATGCACTAATCCGAAATCAAAGATACGTACCCTGCCACCAGTTCCCTCTAGAAGCACTGCCTGAGTCATCTTCTTCCCCATCTTTACCGAACTGATAATAAATAAAAAATATGTTAACACATAGTCTAATTCGATTAACCTTCCCCATAAATTTATCTAGTCTTACAATAAAGAAGGACAAGAAAATAGGAGCAGTTCATTTCCTACCTTATTTTTCCTTTTTGTTTATGGCAAGAGAGTTACTGTAGTATTTGATTTTACTAATGGGAAATCTTGATAAAAAGTAAAAACTATCCTGTCAATGTGGCTTGTAAAAGGCAAAATTCCTCATTTTTACTATTTACTAGTGAGATCCATAATCACTAAGAGTAACAAAATGAATTTTTTCGCGAATTGCAATTTACACACAAGAGACATCCACATCAGGTAACCACGTGATAAATGTGAAAGAAATTACTCGAGCTTTCTTGTAATATAGTGCTTATTTACATCGGCTTAAAGAGCACTCACAGTAGTTAGTCCTGGGCTCTGAGTATTATGGGGACGAGAATAGACATCTTGACCACCATAGTATATCGACGAGCTATAATGAAAAGGTCGAACTTTTTCTTCCTGACAACCCAAACTCGGGTCTTTGCTCGGTATGCTCTTTCTTTGACCTTCACCATTTCGAGTGTTATTGCCTGGGAAAAGAACTTAAAGTTAGTACAAATCGAAAATTATACCTTAAAGGGGGTAAAACACACATACACGCACCAATAAGAGTTAAGCGTTACCAAAATTTCAAAGTTATTCCTAATCAAGAAATACTTCTGCAATTATGGGATGACTAAATACTTGTTCGGATTTCGAAATAGTTCATGGATGGTTTGGTGGCCATGAGAGACAATAAAACAAGAAAAGTAAAGGCTGCGAACGTTGCTTGCAGAAGTTCATCACAAAATCACCAAACATACATAGTATCATCATGGTAGACTTAGAGTGAAGAGTTTGCAATGAATGTTACGGAGCCTAAGCAATTAGTGGGTAATTACATTCAAGCAGATTTAGAGCTTTTCAACCTATCAAGAATGAAATAAGTCAATCTATAAGAGTGAAATTTTTTAGCTCAATTCTAATCCAATTCATCTAGATCAAACTCAACCTAAATTTGACTAAAAAAGAGTCAAAGCTGATCTAGTTCAGAACCTCGTTTGTAACACGAAGTCGAGTTTAAGCAGCCTAAGTCTCATTTGAATTGCCTCATTTACATGCTTGTCCATTTTTTAACACATAATAAGTACATATATACCAACCTATAACCCCAGTATTGACACTCCAAACGGTATTTCCAGAGTCTTGCTTTTTCTGGGATTCCAGAGGACGTAAAGATGCTTGTCCCGAGACCTAAAACAGATTCACTTAATACCAATTAGACTAAATTAAGTATTTTGCAAATGAACCTAGGAGGAGATAAGTTCATTTAAATAAGATTGAATTTGCACACAAGAAGAATCGTTCTTCCTAAATCAGAGCCAACACACATCAGGAAACCTGAGAAATAGTAAAAAAAATCACTATACGTGTCGATATTAATGTTAAATCATCATTTCCTGAGTCAGAAGAATAACTACAAAACACTTACTCTTACATACAGATTTAATTCCGTACACACATCAGTTTTGATTGTTAAATCTTAAAATCTCCAATAAACTTCAGTTTTATTTTTATTTGAAAAGAAATAGGGGAATTCAGCAAAAATTGTACAATGTAGAAAATCCCATATCTGAAAATCTAACAAAAAACATTCAATATATATAATATACCTGAGTGGAAGGTGCGAAAACTGAGTCGAACATCCGACAAGACGATGATGCAGAAGATTCCTTTGAACCAAAAAGATCAGAAGTGAATGAAGAACCTGATTGTTTCCCTCCATCCATTTTCTCTCACTCTTGAATAAATGAGAGTTGAATCAAAGAGAGGGTCCCTTATATATTCAACGACCACCGTCAAATAAACTGTAACCGCCAAGAATCTTTACCAAGAAACAAATAGAAAAACAGAAGGAAAAAAAATGGGCGAAATCAAACGGGAAAAGGATGAGAAAAAGAAAACAATAGACATGTGAATGATCAACGATGTCTATACTATATGCATATAATGTATGAATGACAAATAAACTGCAATAAAAGGGACGAAATCCTGGCCTTTGAATGGCTCTTCCCCCTATTCTTCTTGATAGACGCTCCCCCTTTCTCCCCAGTTAATTGTTTCGATGGTAATAATTATACCTCCATCGGGCTCTACTCGTTCAACTTTAAATTGCGTATAATTAATCACTCAACTTTAATTCGTTGCATTTTATCATTAACTCGTTATGTTTCATAACTCATAAGTCTCTGAACTTACACAATCGTCACGCTTCATTCGCTAAATTTTAAAAGTAAAAGTGCTTTCGAGATCACTGAAATTTACTCACAAAATTCAATTGTTCAAAAATTGAAAAATCTAAAATATAAAAACATGGGTCGGTCTTCAGAAACGAACCGATCCAAAATTTCCGGGTATTTAATAAATGGAATCATCTGGTCCAAATATAATTATGGAACCGTTCAGGTTCGATTCGGTTAGGTTCGGTTAGTTTCTATTCGGTTGCGTACCATAATTAATTTTTTAAACATTTACAGCAACATTACATTAATACAACTAATAACATGTTCATTTATAAATTTTACAAATTAACGTAACTCAATTTAAAAACATATAAATAACAAGATATCGAATAAGATTAATTCAATATATATAAATACAAAAAAGTAGATATTAATATTAAAATATCGGTGATCCATATCAATAATTCATTTGTTTCAAGCAGCCTGCATAAAGAAAATGAAATATAAATTAAAAGTTATAACCAACTATTTGATTTAATCAGTAGCTATCGAAGCCAGTGAAATGAAGGAGCTTCAAAATCGATTTGGGAATAGGATGTAAGATTTAAAATTATCAAATAATTTGAGTTTATACGGGAGTGAGCTGCTTACCAAATGAAACTGGAATGGAAATGAAAAGGATAAGGCCCAAATGTTGGGCTAACAAAAAATTAATTTGGCTGGATTTGACTGATTTGTTTAATTAACTTGTTTATTTGTTTAGAAAAAATTAAAATAATTTAATTAATTCAATATAAAAATTAAAAAAAAATTATTTAGATTCGGTTCTTATCCAATTCTTCGATTTTTGGTCTAGAACTAAGAACCGACTCAAACCCATCAATTTTCGATTCAGATACCCATTCAGGTATTTAACTTATGAAGAACCGCTCGATTCGGGTCCGTTCGGTTCGGTTAGGGTAGGGTTCGGTTCGGTTAGGGAGTTTTGTCCAGGCCTAGTGGGGAAAAATAATTTTTTTTTCTCCTTTTAAATTTCTAAAGTTTTCTCTTTTTTAATTTTTAATTGGGGTAATTATATTCTCATTGTATTTTTTTTGTAGTACTACATTTTAATTGTATTTAAGATCCTCAATATTTTTTATTATAATACTTATATTCTCTAATTTTCCTTAACGCTCTTATAGTCAACCTTCCATTAGTTAGCACTTTTTGTCCCTGACAATTGTTTTCGTCAGAAAAGTGCATTAGAAGGACGTAAAGTGATTTATTCGAGAAAAATATCATAGAACAACTAAAGTAAACATTTCTAATATAAAAGAAATTGGTACCTCACAAGACTCAAAAAAGCAAAATAGTGTCCAAGTCATTATCTTCAAGTGGCACATGTACAAATAGCACACGTGTAGGTGGACTGCAGTAATTAAACCCTTATTTGATCCTCGTTTTTTGTCAAAATATATTTTTCTATTTTCTTCTCAATCATACATTTTTCAATAAAATAATATTATACTTAAATTCAAAATTTTTCCTTATTTTTTAACCACACATTTTTCATCAATTTACTATTCCAAAATACATTTTATACAAAAACTGGGGTTCAAACATGCCATAAGTTCTCTTGAGAGGGCTAATAAGAATTAATACAATAATAGTTGTGTTATATATATATATATATATATATATATTAAGAACAATAATGAACTAATTTAAGTCAATTTGCTTAACCGGTAGACAGTCCCGTCGAAAGAAAAAGAAAAAAGGAATCTTTTTTCCCGGATAAACAATATCGATGAACAATAACTCTTGAAAAATAGTCTTTTTTATTTTTTTGGTATAGACAAGGAAACGAATGCAGAGAACAGAAGTAAGACGGCAGAACAATTCCATCATTTTTTTTATTTGACGAATATGAATAAACTAAAACAGTAAAGAAGCTTGTTGGCAGCTGAATTTGATGTTGGTTGCTGTCCTTTGGATTAGGCATTTAATGGTGTATTGGTGGTGTATGTGAGGGTGGTTATGGATGTGGAGGATGGTAGAGGTATTCAGGGACAGATTTGTGTGGGGGCAGTTGGGTATCACCACGCTAAATTTCAAATTTCAAAATTTGCTCAAAACTCTTTTCAAGATTTTCAAAAAAATTTCTTGTAATTTCAATTTTTGTTCCCACAGTTAAATTTTATGAAAATGTCCCACAATTCTTTTATTCTAGCTCTGCCCCGGAGATATTGACCAAGTATTATGTGAATGAATGTTGGCGTTGACTTTTTGGAGGACAACAACACTAAATTTTTTTGAACTTGAACACTTAACAAAGCTTCACGAATTTGTATAACAAAGGAATATGACTTGCTCTAATATCAAATTGACGTAGAACACTGAAATAACGATATTCGACCCAAACTACACCTAAACAGGAGTGAATAAATGTCAATGCGGAGTTAAAAATTATAATTAACCAACAACAAGTCACTAATTAATTATCTTTATATGATTAAGCATAACCGTCCAATTTCCCTATGTTTGAATACCGCATAATATGAAAACAGTAAATAAACCAATAAATAACACGTGGAATGTTCACGGAGAAACCCCAATTGAGTAAAAACTCCGGGCGCTCTGCCAATGAAAATCCACTATAAATAATCAAACTTACAGTCCGCCAGACAAGACGACGATACGAACTTTTTGACCTCCTGACTGAAGTTAATACTGTCTTCCTGAATTGCGTGTCTTGCAACAATTCCTGAATTGCGTTTCTTGCAACAATTCTTGACTAAGATTTTGACAGCACTCTTAGATTGCGCGCTCTTGCACCAACTCCTTGATTATAATATCAACGCCCTCTTGAATTCTCTAACCCTTAGCTTTGTGGATTTGTTTATCTCTTGTGGATTCTTAAAGAACTTTGTGTTCCTCAGTAAGTTTGGTATTTGAATTAATTGCAACTGATGTTTTTTGCGCCAAGCATAATCATATCAATGAAGGTGAAGTCTCTCCCTGAATTGGAAGATGAAAAGATGAAGTTCTCAAGTTCTCTCTATGTTTCAACCTCACAATTTTCGTTCTGTAGAGTTTTGATATTTATATGATAGGGTCATGGTTGAATAAGCCGGATAAAAAGCCTTGAAATCGCAATTAATTTTTTTTCTTCGAGAAATCGTGTCGTTCGAGTGAAATCTGGACGACGGCGAACGACGGTGTGTCGCTCTAGCGAAGGCCTGGTGACAGGCTAGCGACAATGTTACTGTTTCTGCCGCTCGAGCCAAACCATAACGATAGTCTAGCCAAATTGCGGCGCCGTTTTTCCTTCTTTTCCATTCTTAAACTCTAGACCTAATATAACTCAATTTTTTTACTTTTTGTAATTTACTCCTTGACTTTTACAACATATTAATTTAAGTCCCTTTTGTTCAGAGATTTTCCAATTACATCAAAAACCTAACAAACACAATTGTCAAGAACGAGATTGAGAAAGATAAAAGAAGAAAAAGATAAGAAGAAAGGGAAGAGTATAGAAAAATTGGGGGAGAAAGTGTTAATTTATATCATAATGAAAGTCTAACTATTACAATGCAAAATAGGTTGATATTGTTGTTAACCCGTGGTTGATTATAACTTTAATGTTTTGATTATAACGAACAAGTCAATATTATTTCTAACAATTAATTTTCAGTGATTTAGTCTTTAAAGCATCCAAGCGTAAATCGATCAAAAAAATCAAAATCAAAACTATCAAATCGGGCTCATGAACAAGGTTCAAGCCAAATAATTCAAGACAAGAGATTA
>CAIGRF010319916.1:0-12632 GCA_903798235.1 Fraxinus ornus | reverse complement strand
CGCTATAGCGCGGAGCGTGGCGAAAACACTCCGCTTCGGAGTATTCGCGTAAAAAAGCAGTCAACCTTTTTTGTTGACCGCTATAGCGAGATTAAGTGCGCTATAGCGCGCTTTATCCCCCTTTTTGTTTTTTTTTTCTATAAAAAAATATTTTTTTTATATAAAAATATATTTAATGTCTTAAAAATAATTAAAATAATATTAAAAATACTAAACGCATTATGAAATTTTTTACTTATAAGTCACTTTTTATATTTTTTTAAGAGAATTTTTATCTTATAATTAGTAGTGTTTTACTTTATAAATGAATTTTTTAACATAAAAGTGAATTTTTTTACTTATAAGTAATTTTTAATTATTATGTAATTTTTCTTAAATATTTTTTAATTATAATCTAATTTTTTGCTTATAAATTATTTTTTAGATAATATATTTTTATTTACAAGTTAGTTTTGAAATGTTGATTAAAAATAATTATTTAATGAAGGATAAATTTAGAAGAGAATATGAGAAACGGTCAAAATTCGTTGATTTGGTGAGTTGAGAGAATCTGTCAAAATTACACCATCAATTTTGGGTGATTTTTAAACTATCCAAAATCGGTGCATGGTTTTTAAACCATCTAAAATCAGTGCTTAAAAAAACTAGCAAGCATCGGTTTTACCAATCCCTCATAAACGGTGCCACCCATAATCAGTCAGAACCAGTGAAAAAAACTCCTAAGCAAGCCTTTAGTAGCTAGTCTAACCTTGTACTTTTCTAGAATAACATCCTCCTTTAATTTTCTTTTCAATGCTGATTTATATCCAATAGGTTTTCTCTCTTTAGGCAAAACAACCAATTCACATACATTGTTATTTTTAATGGATTCTAGCTCATTATTCACGCCTTTTGACCATTCTTCAAGATCCAAAGATTGCATAGCTTCAATATATAATCTTGGATCGTCATCTAGTTTTATTTCTTGAATATCGCAGACTACGTAGTCTTTTAACTTTTGAGATGACTCTCTCTTTCTATTAATCCCGCTTCTTTGGGATAAATAGGAATATCTACATCCACAACATCATTCTCTATTTGATCATGGATAATATTTTGATTCTCATTAAAATCACTTGTCTAAGTGGTTGTTGGTTTATCTTTTTCAAATAGCCTTGTATTTTCAAAATCATGGTTTCCCTCCAAGATATATGTCGTCGTTGATAATGCTTCAACCCAAAAATGTAGAGGTTGTTACACTTATAAATTGCGTGACATCAACTATTCATTGGATTGAGTTATTAAATTAAACAATTTGCATATTGGGCTCGACCCATTGCCCACGTGGCCCATTTACGTTTTCCTATATATATGTTAGTTTCATTCACAATAAAGTATGTTCTCTAACCCTATCTAAATTCTCTCTCCGACTTTTGCACTCTTTTTTCTTTCGTTCGGCCGTTGACTTGACCGTCAGAGTGCAAACGGTCATCGAACCTTTTTGTCGATCGGTGACCTTTGCCTCCTAACGGGGCGTTCCAGTTTGCAGGTGAGTCTACGTAGAGAGGAGGTGGAAGGAATTATGTTGGCGCATAACAGATTGACGCCGTCTGTGAGAAGGGTACGTTAACCATGTTCTACCACGTACCAAAAAGTCATCAAAAAATATAGTTTTTTTCGGGTAGTTTCTCTACCAAAAAAGCAAGGACAACAACCAAAGAAAGAAATGGGAGCTACTAAAAGTACATAAAAAGAGAAATTTTCAGAGAAGATCGGCCATGAAAACGGTCAATATGAGCTGAAAATATTTTGGTAACTTGAGCAACCTACAAACTAGTTTTAATGGTTTGTCCCAAGTGTAGAGCAAAGGAACCATCAGAAACAAAGATGTGTTGAGCCACCTAAAGGACAATTGGTCAAGTAAATTAGGGAGAATCATAGAGAAACAAGAAAAGATATGGTAGAGAGGATCAAAACCGGAAATGGAAATTCATCCTCAAATCTCCTTCACATATTCTGCGTTTGCCAACCAAGAAAGATAGTGAAAGATTTACAAGCATACAATAAGAAACTCTCAAAAATCCTCTATAGTGGAGTCCAATCCTCTTGCCACTTTCTCAACAAAGTTTCAAATAACTAAGTGAGTTCATTCTCTTCAATACAAAGACCCATCCATGTAAGGCTTTCAACATATGCAAATAGCAAAGCTTTGGCCAAAATGGAGCTGCTAGGTGGGGTTAATGGCATTTTCTAACAGAGAAATGAGGACTAACTGTTATGAGAATGTTGATCTATAAGCAAAGAAGATTTTTAGGGGCGTTCAAAACCTGCTTGATGAAATGCTCCAACAAAGTTTACAATTTGGTGATTGTCATTGAACTAGCCGTTACGTTCCATGGCCGCCGGTAACCCCTCAGTGGGACAGTGATATCATACCATATCCTTCGACAATAGTCATCAAAGAGGCAGTCGTCGGCTCCGCCTCTCTCAACTCTGATTAAGCACATGGGAATCTGTTCCTCGTTGTTGAAAAGCAAACTTACACATTGCACATCATAACTCTAGCATTGTCAGGTTACGACTCAAAGAAGACAGAGTAGCGGCAAAGATTTTTTTTAGATTATTTAGCTTATTCACGCCACTAATATGAAGCTACTAGAGTTGGTAGATGGGCTTGGATGGATTTGGGCCTATTATTATTTTCTTTTGCATTCTATGTAGCTAAAAGGGCTTATTCCACTGGGTCTACTACCTTTATCACCCTAGTGCATCTCTTCTGGAATTGGGCCCCTATTTTCCTAACTTCTCTGTGATGGGCTTTTAACTGTGCGACATCACCTGCAAAACCAGTTATCTCCAGTGGCATACAAATCGACATCAACAACTTATAAAAAGGAAAGTAATCATTCTCTTACCTCTTTGGCTCTTCATGCCTACAATTTCTTTATCTCAAGTCAAACTGTTTAGTGTTTATGTTAGACTTGTATACTCTCTCTTTGTTTGTCTAACAGAGGGAAAGTAGAATTTCAATTGTTATTTGCCATTCATTTTACAATACATTTTGTGAATATTTGTACTTGGGACTCACTTCGTTTGGTTGCTAGTCACTACAGCATTCTCAATTAACAGCTATGATTTGTTCAAATATAAAGTATAGGCTAATTTCAGAGATGCTTAACAATCAAATTTTTATTTGGCCGTTTTAAAATGGTGTCATGAGTTTAGTGGCTTGAAGATAGCAGATAAATATGAACTATTTTCAACAAGTGACCTCATGAGAACTTTGATGTTTACGAGGGATATAGTGTTGACATATGGTTGATTTCATTCTTAATATTTTGATTATAACAAACAAGATTAATAGTCTCTAATAATTGATTTTGAGTGATGATAGTTCAATGTTAAAATCTATCGAGGATTGCCCAAATCAACACATCATAAATTGGACTCGAAATAAATAGAAAAGTGAAAGTTAAGCATTCAAGTCAAATTCGAGACGAGAGCTTAAAAGATCAAAATCAAGACTATTAAATTGAGCTCATGAAGAATGTTAAGATCGAAGTCAAGCTTAAAGCCAAACGTCAAGAAAAATCAAGATCAAGAGTTTAATAGCCAACGGAAAGAAACTTCGAAGCAAGATCAAAGACTAGACTTTTGAGATCATGTGTAAAACTTTGACCTTTAGTAATGATTAACAATAGTTCAAAAATCATTTTGTGCACAAAAAAGTTATTTTCATAACACTTGCATAAAATATTTTTGATCAAAAGTAAGATTGATTTTTCAAAGTGATATTTGAACTTAGATCACATTAAAAAAAGGTCAACGGTCAAACTCAATGGTCAACCGGATGTCCAGTTGACCATCCGGAGGTCCGAATAAATCGGACCATCCAAACAAGACGTCTGATTTGACGAAAATGTTTTCTGTCCATCCGGCGTTTGGATGGATGAACCGGACGTCCGGTTCATCCTCAACGGTTTCTTTTTTTACCGTTCTGACTGACTCAAACGGTTACTTTTTTGACTCGTCTGTATCATAACCGGACGTCCGGATGCCTTGTCTGGATGGATAGAGTTTTGTCCGATTTGAATACTATAAATACCTCATTCACTCTTCACTTGAAACAACCTTTTCTTGTACATTAAAGTGAAGTTTTTATTGATCTCAATTATCTTATATTCAATCTTTAGAAGATCAAAAGTATTTAATTCTAAAAAAACTTTTGATTGATTTTATCCTTGAAAATCATTTTTCTCATCAAAGTTTTTCATTTTTCTTTGTGCTTAACTTATTCACATCTATCTTAAAATAGAAATATAATTTTGAAGAAGATTCTTGCACTTACATTGCATAAACTTTTATTCTTCTTCTTCTTCTTCTTCATATTGAAACTTTGATTGATTGAACTAAACTTGTAAAATCATCATATTCATCAAAGTTTCTCATTTATCTCTTAACACTTAATTTATTACAAACATTCATATTTTTTTAGAAGATTTTTGAACTTACATTGTATTTATCTTTTCATCTTCTCATTGAAACACTTTGATTGATTGAATATAATTTTTGATTATCATATTCATCAAAGTTTTTCATCTAACACTTGAGCTATCATTCATTACTATTCATTGAAGTGTTAGCCTCTCTTAGTACTTAATTTGTTTGTATTATTTATCAAGAGAGAAGTTTCATTGTAAAATCATTTTATTTGAATTGTGGGTCGTGTTGAAGTCCCTTAAAGATCATCATTATATAAGGATTGGTGCTACTTGTTGTAAGTCACCGTGTGGGTCATATTGAGGTCCCGTAAAGCTTAACAGTGTGGGTCGTGTTGAGGTCCATTAAAGCTCAACATTGTATAAGGATCAGCGCTATTTGCTTGTAAGTCACCAGAAGCGTTATAAATGGTTGGATTGCACCATAAGTCAATCAATATAGTGAAAAAGGTCTTGCTCGTGTCGGAGAGTTTGGTAATGGGGGACATAGATTATTGCATTGGATTGAACCTCCATAACTATATCGTTTGCACTTTCTATCCCTTTTACTTAACACTTTTACTTTGTGCAAATTACATTAGTCCGCTTGCTTGCTGATTTGTGTTTTAGTCGTCTTCTATTATTTGCTAGCTTATTATATTAACACTGGTNTGATTATTAATTTATCAACGTGTTTTTAACTTACGTGGTTCTAGTTAATTATTCGAAAAAGTTTTAAAAATCCAATTCACTCTCCTCTTGGTTAGTTATTCTTGGGCTTTCATATAGTTCTCCAAGTAATCTACAGAATGTACTAAAAAATAGGAGTGAATAACATATTTTTACATGGCATGCTAGGGGATTAATTGTATTGAGAAGCATGTTTGTAGTCTATTTGAAAGCCTATTGAATTTAATAGCATATATTTCAGTGTGTCTTTCTTGGAGATTTTTGGTATCCAACAACACATTTTAATGTTGTCTGCTAAAGGCCAATCAAATTGGATAACCTTTTCCAAAATTCTATTCATTGCAATCAAAATTAATTTTCATGCTATATGCCGAGCAACTGATCTATGATACAAAAATCAATGTGGATGTGTATAAATGAAAAGCTCAATTCAGTTATTTTTATTTTGATAGTCAACTATCTTCTATCCCATGATTCATGTAAGCTATTGGCAATAGGACATCATTTAATCAATTGTTAAATTTCATCATGTCCATTTGATATATATTACATCTTCATTGAACCATATTTTTATTTCCGACACCGGAAAGAATTTTACATTAACCTAATGAGGGCATATACGAGTTTAATATCATAAATAGACATGAATACATGCTGCCAAGATAAGTTTAAACTATAACTTGCGTCACATTTGCTCCATCTCAATCATCGATTGGTAAAAGACCACAAGCGGCGTGTTCTGCTTTGTTTAATTGGAGTCATACGTATTGAATTCTATATTTTAATCTTGTATGTTTAGAGACTAAACTGTGTACATAGTTGACATCATGCAAGGAATTTGAGGAGAATTTGCCTTCTTTATCGATTTGTTGAGGCAATGGACTACAGCTTGGGCAGAAAATACAAAATAACAACTATGATACCAAGTGTTCAACAAAATGTCTACCTGGGATTTCTCTTATTTAAGGCCCTTTTGATCTTCTATATTAGTCGATGCAAGTTTCAGGACCTCGTATGTTCGGAGCTTGCTTGCGGGCCCTAGCTCGTGATTTTCTTATTTACTAAAGGTGAGCCCTAGATCGTGGATTACTTATCATCAGAGTCAACATTCTATAAGTCATCGTTTCTTGAATAAAGGAAGATGCGATATTTCTATGAGTCCTTGTTCCTTGAATAAAGGAAGATGCAGTATTTCTTGGAGTCCTCGTTCCTTGAATAAAAGAAGAGAATATTTTTTGGAGTCCTCATCCCTTGAATAAAGGAAGAGGTGGAGTCCTCATTCCTTAAATAAAGGAAGATGCAATATTTCTTGAAGTCCTCATTTCTTGAATAAAGGAAGAGGTGGGATATCGAACTATTTGCCCTTGAAAAAGGAGCATCATTGTAGCCCTAGCCAACGTGTTTGTCCTTCCAAAAGGAGCCTTTCCTGGCTTCGCGGGATGTCTATTCCCCATCTCGCCAGATGATTATTTTTGGCCTCGCGAGATGTTTATCCCTCGTTTCTCACTACCATCGAGTCTAGCTCTAAGACCTTGTCTATCCGAGGCCAGATTATAAAACTCTGATAGTTCAATAGCTATTTACGAGATGTTTATTCCCTGCCTCGCCGATGCTTATTCCTGGTTTCGCGATATGCTTTCCTCGCCTCTCACTATAGTCGAGCCTAGCTATACGACCTTATCTATCCGAGACCAATTTCTAAGACTCCGATAGTTCGACAGCTATTCGTGGGATATTTATTTCCCGCCTTACCAGATGCTTATTCCTGGCTTTGTGAGATGCTTATTCCTCGCTTTTCACTATCGTCGAGCCTAACTATAAGACCTCGTCTATCAGATGCTAGTTTATAAGACTCCGATAGTTCGAGAGCTATTCGTTGGATGTTTATTTTCCGCCTCGCCACATGATTATTACTGGCTTCATGAGATGTTTATTCCTCGCCTTTCATTATCGTCGAGCCAAACTATAAGACATCGTCTATCCGAGGCCAGTTTATAAAACTCTGATAGTTCAAGAGTTATTCACGGGATGTTTGTTCCCTGCCTTGCCTATGCTTATTTTTGGCCTCGCGAGATATTTATCCCTCGTTTCTCACTATCATCGAGCTTAGCTCTAAGACCTCAAGGCCAACTTATAAGACTCCGATAGTTCAAGAGCTATTCGCGGGATATTTATTCCCCGCCTTGCCAAATGCTTATTCTTGGTTTCGCGATATGCTTATTCCTCACCTCTCACTATCATTGAACCTAGCTACAAGACCTCATCTATCCGAGGCCATTTTATAAGACTCCGGTAGTTCGAGAGCTATTCGCGGGATGTTGCTTCGTGGGAGTTTATTCCCCGCTTCGCCAGATGCTTATTCCTGGTTTCATGAGATGTTTATTCCTCGTCTCTCACTATCTTGAACCTCGCTATATGACCTCATCTATCCAGGCCAGTTTATAAGACTCCGATAGTTCGAGAGCTATTCACGGGATGTTTATTCCCAACCTCGCTAGATGATTATTCTTGCTTCATGAGATGTTTATTCCTCGCCTCTCACTATCGTCGAGCCTAGCTATAAGACCTCGTCTGTTCGAGGCTAGTTTTTAAAACTCCAATAGCTCGAGAGCTATTCACGAAATGTTTATTCCCCACCTCGACAGATGTTTATCTCTGGCTTAGCGAGATGTTTATTCCTCGCTTCTCACTATCATCGAGCCAAGTTGTAGGGGCTCGTCTATCAGAGGCCACTTATAAGACTTCAATAGTTTGAGAGTTATTCGCGGGATGTCTATTCTTCGCTTCGCCAGATGATTATTTATGGCCTTGCAAGATGTTTAGTCCTCACCTCTCACTATCGTCGAGCCTAGCTATAGGACATCGTCTATCCAAGGCCACTTATAAGACTTCGATGGTTCGAGAGCTATTTACATGATTTTTATTCCCCGCCTCGCCAGAGTTATTCATCACCTCTCACCATCGTTAAGTCCAGTTTTAAAGCCCCTTTTATTCGAGGCTAGCATATAAGACATCGAAAGTTCTAGAAGAGCCACTAGCGTGATAGTCATTCCTTGCTCTACGAGATTCCTCACCTTACGAGATGTTGCATTACAACTGCATTTATCTTCAAAGAGTTCATCATGCATCAGCATCAATTGTATTACAGCTGCCTATATTTCACAGTTTTGTTTCTGCTTCAGCTATGTTACATCTACTAATCTTCAGAGAGTTTATATTATTTACCGCTTCATAAGGAGAGGGGTGGGCCCACCTTAATACCTCCGAAGACGAAGCCTTTCATGGCTGGATCAAACACCATAAAGGAAGCCCTTGACATAGATGCGCCACCCCCATGTAAGGATGTCAGCTTATTATAGCTAATTATATCCAAAGCATCGCCTCTACTACTTACATATTCAGAGCATCGCCTCTGCTATTCACATTCAAAGTATCGCTTCTACACCTTATGTCTAAAGCATCGCATCTGCATCGGCTTATCATATCTGCTTATATATTTAGTCTCGTCTCTACATCAATTTTATCACAATAGCATAAATTCCAATTCAGACTAGCATATTAATATTCGGCTTAAACTTGGCGGACTATTGTGATACTAGTATTTTTGTATCATTACATTATCATTGCTAGTATGTCATGACACTATTTTCACTACTGCTAGTACGTATGTTACGTTATCTACATTATGAACATGTTGCTTCATTATAGCACTATTATTACCTAAGTTGAGCATGCATGCATGTCATGATAGGCGCTTTGCATATTATATCTTGAAGAAATTTGATGTCATTATTGACTTTATTGTCATGAGTAATATGAGGGGCAAATGGACCCCAAGTTTATTTTATATATGTGCAGTGGAGATATTATGTTGTATTATAGGTTGGTTTAGTCCATATTATAGAGGAGATGTTGCGAAACTTTGATAAATTATATGCAGCATATATCTTTCGAGTCAATTCGCAAGTCCTCGCTTATTGAGGCTCGCACATTTTTTAGGCAGGTAGTAAGTCCTCACTTATTGGAGTAGTTAATATTCTCGAGGCAATTCGTAAGTCCTTGCTTATTCAGGCTCGCACACATTTTCTAAGGTAATTTGTAAGTCATCGCTTATTGGAGCTATTCATATTTCTGAGGCAATTTGTAAGACCTCGTCTATTTGATCGTTTATATTTCAAAGTCCGATCCGCACATGAATGTACGATTCAGACTTGGAGGACTATTGTTACACTTATAAATTACGTGACATTGACTATTCATTGGATTGAGCTTACTAAATTAAACAATTTGCATATTGGGCTCGGCCAATTGCTCACGTGGTACATTTACGTTTTCGTATATATATATGTGAGTTTAATTCATAATAAGGTATGTTATCTAACCCTATCCAAATTCCCTTTCCCACTCTTGCACTCTCTTTTTCTCTCGTTCGGCAGTTGACTTGACCGTCGGAGTGCAAATGGTCATCGGACCTTTTTCTCGGACGGTGACCTTTGCCTCCTAACGGGGTGTTCCAGTGTGCAGATAATGTCTACGTAGAGAGAAGGTGGAATGGATTCTGTTGGTGCATTTTTTGAGGTCAAAGAGGCAAATCAGCATGTGTCGTCATTGATCTCGTAATATCCATTAGAATTCTATTTATACCATTATTTGCATAAATCATCAAAGACTTCTTATTTTCCATCACGACATATATGATTTGACAACCCAGCTGAGTCTCCACTTCCCTTTTATGTATTTTAAAATTTTCTATGCCTCTTATTTATGCTCTAAGAAATATATGATTACAAATTAATATAAAGCGTATGGAATCGTTGACAAGTAATAGATTTAGTGAGTTAAGAATATCGTCACATAGGAAATAAGCTTTAAATTAAATTATACTAATTTGTAATCAAATTCGAGTGTTGTAAAATAAATGAGAATTTTGTTTGTGTATCTAAACTAATCTACTAGTTGTCTAGATTATTATTAATTAAATATGCGATGAATATGTTATAGTTTCAAATCCACCTATTATTATCCTATTTCAAATTGTCAACCTGCGGACTTTAACACGATTTGTGTATACATGACAATCGATAATCCTATTTTATTTAAATTTCTTTTCCAAGATAAGTTAATTATATCCACGACTCGATCATATTTCTAGTCCAAATTCATATGCATAACACACATTAATTCACAAGATTATCACCAAATTGTACATGCCATATATGTTATTCCCAACATCTATTGTCTGTATGTTGAAATTGCAGTGTTCTAAATCTATTGTGAGCCTTCCAGAAATGCAACAAGCAACTAATTACCTAATTGGTGATCAAGCAATTAAATAATTCAACAAAGCATACAAGATCGATCAAGAAAATAAATTTACTAAATTACTTGGTCTTTGAATTAAAAATAAATAATAATAAGGTTCATATTGGAAAAGTTTCACCTGGAATTTATATGAATTCAAGAAATATATGGAAGTGATTTCTTGTTCTTGATATTCAATTCAATCCTTGATTCTTTACCTTCTCGATGTTTCTTGATTTAATCCACGTGTTAGATTTGTTCTCCTCTCCAACTTATTTTAAATTTGCCATTCTTTCTTGATAAATTTTATAATATGAATGGTTTGAGAGAGAGAGAGAGAGAGAGAGAGAGAGAGAGAGAGATCCTTCAATGACTGTCGATGTCTTGTATCATATATGGTGAAATTAGAACAAAAAATACATTCACAGTTTTCAATATTTTTGTCAGGTCTTTCTCTCCCGATATTCGATTGAGACGATTGAAAGTGCATTGAAAAGTTAACTTAAAACGATACAATTATAATAGAAATAGCATATTTCTAATGCAGATGTTTACTATTCTAAAAATTGGTCTAAATCTCCAGCTAAAAATCTGGACTTAACTTGTGCAGTTGGAAATTGATTTGTAATAATCATTTGATTATATTTCACTCGTTTCACGTCTAATTGTATTCAATTTATCCAATGGTATCTTAATCATCATTTTATGGTCTGAATCAACTATTGATTATTTCAATTTGCTCCCCGAACTTTGGATTTAATCCATTTAAGCCATTTTTCGTTCATTTCTTTCAATTTCACTTCAGTCACTTAGTTTTACCTAACAAACGATAAATACACGAGATTATTCTATAATTTATCAAAAGTAATATAAAATATCATTATTTAATGGCCTAGATAAGAGTACAAAATACGCTTATCAATATGTTTGTGTGTTTTAGTTCTCACAGCATAAATTTGAATGAATTACTTCAATTAAATGTGATGTTTTTCGTGTCTAGAAAATGAGTTTTTGAATAATTCTCCTTTTAACACAATATTCACACATATCGAAATCATTTATATCAATCTGAGGTAACATACCAAGTTTATACATTAAGCATTTATGTCTATTTATGTGTCATCATTTATATCAATCTGATGTAACATACCAAGTTTATACATTAAGCATTTTATGTCTATTTATGTGTCGTAATTTTAAATGGCATAAATAAGAATCATTGATAAAGTAAACACAAAGGCACAGTTAGAAGATTTTTATTATCATTCAAAACAATTGTATATGCATAATACTAAGTAACCCAAGACATAATACTAAGTTCTCACAACATTTGTGATTTCTTTGTTGCTGAGTGAAAGAACTCAACTTTAAAAGAGTTGATAAATGTTAAGTCCGAGTCTATCCCAAGTTTTGTGCTGGTAGGATTTCTTTCCCCCTCAACTTAAGTTCGGATTGACCCAAGATTTATGAGGGTAGATTTGTTCTTGGTGAACTCAAGGAAGATATTAAGTCCTCGTACAAATGTTACAAGTATGAAGATTGTTGACCACAAAATTATAATCAACAAATTTGTCTCACTTAACCAGGATTTTCTCCTCCTAAACTCACAGTGCTTAATGATCAATAAGGAGCAAGGGTGTAAATTGCTATTTGAGAAGAAGGTATTTGAATTTACATGCTTATCTTCTTTTGATAGGACTATTTATAGCCTTTGGGGGATTGAGTCTTTTTCAGTGAATAACATGTAACGGTCATATGCGGGTGGGTTCCTAACTGATTTTGTTAGATGTTCACATTTTATTCACTAGCTTTCGTGTTCTTTTTTCATTGGTCATACTTAAATCATTTACTTGAGTGCGCCCTAATAATGAATTCTGCATGGGAGACAGTTCGCCTCTTATTCGCAAGCTCTTTGTGTCTTTATTCTAGCTCTTCTTAGGTTCGCATAAAAGGGTCATGAGTTCTCTTGTTCATTCCTTGGTATTTTCTTACTCAACAAGGATGTCTTATAAATTTCAAGATGAGTATTCAACGAGACTTCTATCCTTATCATAAGACTCTTAATTTACTTGCACACTAGCAAACTAAATTCTCAAAAATATCATGGAACATGTGCCAACTTGATTACGCCCAAAGAATAACGCGGTGTTGTAGTGTAGATTTGGGGTGTCGTATCCACAGAGA
>CAIGRF010319866.1:0-21776 GCA_903798235.1 Fraxinus ornus | reverse complement strand
TCTGTACGTCTAGCATTACCCAAAGTATCAACCTTTTAAAGTTAGTAGTCACATCTTTATTCAATCGAGACGTTTCTTCATTTTTAAATCTTTATGTTTACTTTACTTTATATAACGAAACACTTCTTAAGCAAATCATACTTAATATGTTATTAGATCGGGCCGATTTTTAAATAACGTTTTACACGTAGATTAAGTCCCTGTTCGTTCGGAATTAAAATCAGATTTTTATTAGATTTTGATAAAAGTTGATAAAAATATGATTGAAAAGTTGTGAATCATATAAAAAGTGATTAAAATTAGTTGTTGACTTTAATTTAAATTAAAATCTAAATTTTAATTTCTATTAAATATGGGGTTGAAAAAGTAATTTATTCAAAGTTATGGTTAAAAGTCAAAGGATGGTTATATAACCAACAAGATTTTTACTTGATACACCACATTTTAATTTCAGTTAAACTTTTCAATCTCTGCTTGTTGTAACGATTATTTTCTTAATTTTTTTCGTCGAATTTTTATATTCAACATTCCATTAAATAGTAAGTTTCGTCATTGATGAATATTTATATCAAAATATACAGTTTTCATGATTTGAAATGAGAGAAAAATATTTTTTCGCACTTTTTATTTATTTATATTTAAAAAATAATAAAATATGATGAAAAATAAGTTATTTTACGTCATTTCCATGAACTTTTGATATAAATTTTTTATCAAATATAAAATTTGGTAATTAATGAAAAGTTTGATGATAAAAATGATATGAAAAATTGTTAGGGGCATAAGTTCTATAATGAGTAAAGACTAGAATCTTAAAGTGTAATTTAACTGTGATGAAAGAATAAAAATTGTGGTGTTAATATAATTACCTATAGTCAAAACTCTAAACGCAAACACACCACTACTCACCCGACTTCCTTAGGGCACATTTGTTTTGCGTTTCAATTTTTAGTTTTTAGATCATTTCGATTTTTCTGTTTTAAGGAACTATTTTAAAATTGTTAAAAATGCATTTGTTTTATCATTTAAAAAAAAAAAATCTCAAAACAAAAAAAAAAAAACTATAAAATAAGTTTGATTTGCAAATTTTGAAAAATAGTTTTATGATATTTTATTCCATGAAATTTGATTATTGAATAAAAATAGAACAATTTTGTGTTAATATATTATCAAGAAATATATACATTTTGAAGTTGGTGAATTTTATAATATTTTTTCTCATTACAAAAGTAAAATAATAATAATAATTAATAAACTGAATTCAAAATATAAGAAATAAAAATAAAAAAATTAATGATGTGGAATGAACATATTTGTATCCATGTATTTAAATATTTTTAGAATGTTTATGTGAATAATCATTAAGAGCTTCAACTATTTTTGTTTTATATAATTATTATTTTTCTAGAATTTTTTTAATTTTATTTTTTTCATACTTTTATTTTTTTTATTTTTTAGAATTTATTTTTTTTTTGTTAGAAATTTGTATTTTTAGGTTTTAAAATCTTATTGAAATAGAATTTTATTAAAATGCTTGTTTCCACTTTTGGAGCGTTTTCATTAAAAAACACTCAAAATGTTAGGATGCGTTGATTTGCAATTTTTAGTTTTTAATTTTGCAAAACACTGAAAATGAGTTTTGTCTGATATTTCTAAATATACATTTTTAAAAACAAAAATAAACTTATAACGTGAAACTAAAAACACATTTCCCGTTTTTAGTGTTTTTAGAGAAAATTCTGAAAACACTCAAAATATGGAAAACAAATGTATAAATAAAATTTTAAAGTCTTTAAAAATAAAAATATAAAATCCTAGCCAATTAAATTTAATAATTTTAAAAAATCTAAAATATACAAAATAAATTCTAAAAATAAAAATTACAAATATAAAAATATAAAAATTCTAAGAGCACGTTTTAGTCCAAATTTTTTTTGAGAAAAATACATTTTGGAATCGTGATTATGGAGAATGTGTAGTTAAAAAATAAGAAAAAAATTTGAATTTATGTGTAACATTATGTTTTTGAAAAATGTGTGGTTGAAAATAAGAGAGAAAAATATATTTTAAAAATAATGGGACCAAACAAGAGCTAGAAAAATAAAAATTATAAAAAAAAAAATTCAAATTCGAAATTTAAAATAAAAATAGTTCAAACTCTTAATGATTATTTACGTAAAAATTCTAAAAGGTATTTAGGTGAACACAAATAAAAACATTCTTAATCCACGCACTAATTTTCATTTTTGTTTCTTATATTTTGAACTCAATTTAATATTTAATATTTATTTTATTTTTGTATCAAAAAAATAATAGTGTAAGATTCACAAACTTTAAAATGTATATATTATATGATAATATATTAACACAAAATTATTTCATTTTTACTAAACAACAAATTTCATTGATAAAAAGTCGTAATATATTTTTTAAAAATTTCAAGTCAAACGTTTTTCTAATTTTCTATTTTGAGATTTTTTTTTTTTTTTTTAAAACGACAAACCAAACGTGTTTTTAGTATTCTTAAAATACGCTCTCAAAACAGAAAATTGAAATCTGGCGTAAACACATGACAATATTTAGGAATTCAAATTACGCCAGATTTGATGTGTTTAGTAATTAAAGATGGGTTAAATATGACAGCAAGAATTCACAGCTCACTCAACTCTAATTAATAAAACCATAATTTCTGTCAGTAGAATTTTGAAACAATAATAGAATCTGATATGAGAACTAATATGCAATATTGGGTTGGCCTGGAAATGTTGGAAATTCAATAATTCATTTGTGATTCTGTTTATGACAAAAAAAAAAAAAAAAAATGATAGATATCCTTGGATTTGTGGTCATTAGTAAGCCCGGTTAGGAAGAGCGGATTTGTGTTAAATTATCGAAAAATGTTGAATAAGTTTTTGTTTTGATTCTTATGATTATGAGAGTAATATTGTAATACAATACTTAAATTTTTTTTTTTTTTTTTCCATTTTTCATTTTTAATGGATTAGAAGTATAATTGTAAATTTATTGTGGTGTATTTATTGAATATATATTTTAAGAGTAATGCTATTTGCCTATTCATCTTCACTGGGATTACAAATACAGTTTATGTGGCTCTAAATCATATGTTAAATAAAAGGTGAAATTAAATGACTTATTAAATTTCACCTATCATTTAATATCACATTAACGTCACCTAAACTATGTTTGTAACTCTGCTGGAGACAATAATATTATTCATATTTTAATTACAATGTGATTATAATATGGCGTAATAATTAAATTGATGCAACATTGAAGACAACTTTAAAAAGGGCAAACTAAACACCCTTCTTTGAGCGGTGGTACCCTTTCCTTGTCGTGCAACGTTGAAGACAACTTTAAAAAGGGCAAACCAAACACCCTTCTTTTATCAACTCTTGTTCACTTCCGTGTAGAAATCACACCCTAACTAAAGACAAATGGCCGTGCCTGCAGTGATCATGGAGGTTGAAAACGACGGCATTGCGATCATCACCATCTCCAATCCTCCTGTTAACGCTCTAGCCCTTCAAAGTAAGTGGCTTCGTGAATATATACATATATGTATGGTCTTGAAGTGATTAATTGATTGAGTTGTTTTGTGTACTTGCAGTTTTTGAAGGGTTAAAGCAAAATTTTACCGAGGCAATGAGAAGAAATGATGTCAAAGCTATCGTTCTTACTGGTAGCATTTTTTGCTCAATTTATTTGTCAAGTTTTTGTTCGGGTTTGTTTATTATTGAAAAATTAACCGGATTTTGAGTGATTATTGCTTTGGTTTTCCTCCGAAGTGTTTGTTGCAGTAGAGATCAATTACTTATAGTTACAATGGAGTTATACGTTAATCAATCCTTTTTCTTTTCTTTCGCGTATGCCTGAAAGTTCTCCCAATAAGAAAGGCGACCTGAATTTTTACATGGCGCTACTTCAATTCACGTAAATAGTTAACAATATCAACTGGAAACTTGGTGTAGATAAATTACTGTTATTGTTTTAGTAATCTGGGGAGTTGCAGAAGTGGGCAAAGTATGTTACAATACGTACATTCAGTGTATTCCATTTATTGATTACGATACTTTAAAACTTAGTCAAACTTCTGTACTAGGGATTACGGTTGCTGACATGTATAGCAGTGGAGGGTCAATAGTTGACTTTCAATATTCTCTAAGCCAAAAGGAGGATACAGCATTAGCCACGAATCTATGAAGTTATCAATTTACTTGAAGTCACAAGATTTTCACAATCCACGACTATGCTAGTGATATTAGTTTATCACTACTACTTTTATTGATTTCTGTAAATTTGAGTGCTTTCTGTGTTATCTTATTAGATAGAGAACTTTTGCTGCTTCCTGGAGTCAACAACTGATTATTTTTTTTCTTTACTTGATTTTGAAGGCAATGGTGGGAAATTCTCTGGTGGCTTTGACATCAATGTCTTTGAAATGATACACAAAACTGGTGCGAATATATTTGTGTGTTTCATTGGGTTGTGTTTGTAAAATCTATGTTAGAATTAATTAAATTTTCGTGTATATGCAGGAGACCTTTCTATCTTACCAGATGCATCTGTTGATCTTCTTGTCAACGTAATAGAAGGTCCTTGACTAGTCTTTTGATTATGTAAATTGCGCTCGGTATTTTGTTGAGTTTCTAATGTATAGTTCTATTTATTACTTCTTTCAAAACTGATGAATATGTCGATTGCTTATCCCTAAAATTATTTTGAGTTCTCCTTGTCTTCATCAGATGCAAAGAAGCCTACTGTTGCTGCCATAGCGGGACTTGCACTTGGAGGTGGCTTAGAGCTGGCTCTGGTATGTGATTCCTTTACAAAATGACACTTCCTGAAATACGTGAAAAAGTTTTCCTGCATTTCATCGTATTACTTTACATTATGCAGGCTTGCCATGCACGTATTGCTGTGCCTAGAGCACAACTTGGTCTTCCAGAACTAAGCCTTGGAGTTATTCCTGGGTCTGGTGGTAAGGTTTCTATTTACTATCTTTGATCACCTGCAATGTGAGCTTGAAGAAGAGAAATTTCTTTATTTCAATTAACATGACCTATACAATTACCATGCTTCTTTGTCAAGGCACACAACGTCTTCCAAGGCTTGTAGGGCTACCAAAAGCTGTTGAAATGATGCTGGTGAGGCTTCCTTTCTTATTAGTTGATAATAAGGCTAAGACTTCTGGAAACATATGCTTCCAATACTAAACTGTTTCTAATTACATTATCGGGTAACAATCTCGAAAAGTGTCTACTGTTGACTTTTTTACTTCATAGCACGTTTTTTTTCCTTTCTTCATAATTAATTTTTTCAATAATAATTGAACATCAACATTATCAGAGGATCTTGAACCTCTGTTTTACATCATGCATAATATTAGGTTAAAATAAGATTTCATTCTTCCAGTTATTAAATGTAAGAGATTTTATCAAAAATTATGTACAAAAGAATCTGAGGATATCCTTCAGTGTCAAGGGAATTGTCCGTATAGAAATTCAAAAATAATTAATTTGATCTAGGACATGTCTGCTTCCTAAGCCTTTTGTAGCACGTCCTCCAAGGTACGCTTGGTTCCAGTAGAGGATGGAGCAACCTGAAGATATGGGTCATCTTTCCCAAGGAAGGCACTGCAGGAATTTGGAGCGAATATTATTTCTTTCTTGTTTGCACTGTGTCATTTTTCTAGTATTTGACTAGTTATACAATATGAATGTATTTTCTCTTTCTACTTTATCACTCATGCCTGTTTCTTTGGTGCACATTTAGTTCTGACTAGTGATTCTTGTATTCTCTCTTTCTAGTTTCTCATCCCTGCATGTTTCATTGGTCCGCATTTAGTTCTCTTCTTGAATGGATTTCTTTTAGTTTGCGTTCTGACATGTAAAGCTTTTCTAAGAAAAATAGAGGTTGAGAGGTACGTATTTGATTAAAGTTGAAGGTGCTGATGGAAGAAGTTGAAAAGGGAGCAAATAATTCTCTATTCTGCCAGGAGATTGTTCAGCAGATCAATGTATAAAAGTAACACTCTTGCCAATCAATAACTTCTTGGACATTGAGAGTTCCACCATTAATCTGAAGCATGGCTTTCTCGTCCGAGTTAGGGAACTTTTGATTAAGAATTAGATCAAATGCAGTCCTCATACTTCATTTCTAAAATCATCAGGGAGACCTGTCCATGCGCCATATATTCAGTACCCTTGAAACAGAAAGATACCATTATCAAAGACTACAATGTTTAGTAATAAGAAATGTACTTGCAACTCTGTTCTATTATTTACACAAGAACTCTGTAGTTTTTCACTGTCTAAATGCATGTACCCTTGACTAATTGAAAGAGCTATCTCTTTCAACAAAGCTTTCTTTTATCTGCTGTTCGTTTACTAGAATAATGTCCATTTGTTGATGACCTCATTATGTTGGCGTTTTATTAATGTCAACTTAATAATATGTACTTTCTACAGTCATCTAGACCAATAATGTCAGAAGAAGGAAAGGAAATAGGTCTTGTTGATGCAATTGTACCTTTGGAAGAATTGCTGAAAGTATCTAGGCAATGGGCATTAGACATTGCTGGTAGGCGCAAACCGTGGATACGCTCTCTTCATTCGATGGATAAACTTGGCCCTCTGTCTGAAGCGCATGACATATTAAAGATGGCCAGACAACAAGCCAAACAGACTGCCAAAAATATGCCTCAGCACCTAGCATGCCTAGATGTGATGGAAGAAGGAGTCATTCACGGAGGATATATTGGAGTACTAAAGGTAACTGTAATTTGAAAACTTGGTTTGTTTTGTCTTAAGTTTTATTTTGGATGAAGAAATGTTTTGAAGTAATTCTTTTTTTGGGGTAGAATGACATATGTATTGTTGGTCATTTGTCTTGTAGACCTGGTTTTTTACATAAATCATAGATAACAATTGTGAGAAAAAGCAAATTGAGCTCATTACAATTCTTGGATAGTGCATAATAATTTCATATGCACAAAAGGAAAAAATGGCTGTCAAATATATGATGCTGATTCATATAATGAAAGGCATTGTACATCTTAAAAAGTCATTATTAAAGTCTTCATAATAGTCAAGGTCATTTTTGTTAGTTATTGATTTGTTCCCTTTCGTTCTTTTGCAGGAGACGAAAGTGTTTAAAGAGCTTGTAGCATCAGTCACTTCGAAAGCTCTTGTTCATATTTTTTTTGCCCAAAGGGCAACTGCAAAGGTAAAAATTGATTCAACAGAAATTATACACTTTTAGTATCTAATATTAGCAAGTAGCCATTAATAGTCTAAGAAGCATGGATACTTGTTCTCATTACGTATCCATATTCGATACGTATCATATACATTTTTTTAATTATTTTATATTTTATTATATTTTATAATTTTCCAATACGTATTTTCAATTATTTTTTCGATACGTATCCGATACGTTAAGATACATTAAGAAGAATGTTATTGGCGAGTTTGATTCTTATTGGTGAGTTTGATTCTATCACTATGGATTCATGGACCTGAAGCTTAATCAATAATGGTTCACATGCATGATGCATCTTTGCTTCAAAGCAATGCTTTGAAGCTTCTTGTACAACTTTCTTCATCTTGTGTTGAAATAAATTGGAGTACGTACTTTTTTTATTTCACTTTATGAGAAAGAATAAAATAACTTCACAAAGAGCTGAAAATTGGTTTTCATTCATAGCAATATATGCGTCTTTTATCATGAAAATTAGATCTATATTCAAAAGGAGGACCAAAATGTGGGATATTGTCAGAGACTCATTTGATACTTTTGTAGGTATTGGACTGCTTGAAATTGCTAATTTATTATTAGACGAGCCAGAGTTGGAGAGTATTATTTTTAATGATAATAAAGAAGCTAATGTTGATGGTGTTGAAGAAAATGATGTTGGCACGATTAAAGATTAAGATAAAATGATTTAGTGTTTATTTTATTTTTATTATTGAATTTTATAATATGTAGTATCCGAGTATCCTAAATTTTTTTAAAAAGTTGTATTGGCGTACCTATATCGTATAGTATATGAATTACGTATTCGTATCCGTTTTTCTTAGTTAATAATAGTGAGGGGTAGCTTTGGAAAAAATGGTTTTAAAATATGCTTATTTTGGGTAAATGGGACATTACTCTGAAATATCAGAGGAAAGGAAGGATTTTTTTGAAATGGGCAAAGTAGCTGATATAAATTTCTCTCTTTATGTTTCTTATTCCAAGATATGGAATACGGGGAGCAAATTATGATGCTGTAGAAATTTAAGATAGAATTCAAGATAGGACTAACCAGTTGTCTATCTAGTCAAAAAATTGAGCTCATCTACCACAATACAAGATAGGATTTGGTTTCATTCTTCTGAACTATGGTTTTGTATATGTTGGTTTCACATATCATATCTTCATTCTATACACGCACACAGGTAGTTTTCTTATGGGGACACCTGTTTAACATAATAACTACTGTTCATTTTTTCTTAGAGAACAGATTTTTCATGTACCTGTATTCTATTTAACCATTATAGCTGTGAGATAATTCAAACCCCAGTTTTGAGATGTCTTGTCATGGCCCCAATGCTGCTTATCTGATAGTTTTTCTGGTATAATGATCTGTTTTTTCCTTCAGTTATTAATTATTATTAGTCATATTTGATGTGTCCAGGAACCTTTCCTTATCATTTTATTACAGCTGTTTTGATGGCTTTGATTTTGTGGGGAACTTTATGATTAAATATTAAATGAAGGAATTTTTTTATTGGCAAACAACTTGATTCCACATGAAAAATCTCAAAACCTAATTATGGCAGGTACCTAATGTTACTGATATTGGACTCAAACCAAGAATGGCAAAAAAAGTTGCTGTAATTGGTGGAGGGCTAATGGGTTCTGGCATAGCTACAGCGCTTATTTTGAGCAATATTTACGTCGTTCTCAAAGAAATCAATTCTGATTATCTTCTCAAGGGGATAAAGTCAATAGAAGGTTAGTTATGATTTGATTTTGATTGGTGCCTGAACTTTCAGTTTTCCAATCCAACCAGGAGAAATACATATTGAACTATTTATAACAGCAAGTAATGGGTTTAGTGGGCTTAGCGTTCTGGTGCATTTTATCAATATTTATATGAACTCTCTGTCTCTGTGCTTGTATTGCAGCGAATATCCGAGATCTGGTATCAAGAAAAAGGTTGGCACAGGATAATGCGGAGAAAGCCCTTTCAATGCTAAAAGGCGTCCTAGACTACTTTGAGTTTATGGATGTAGATTTGGTCATTGAGGTAAGTTGGGAGATAGTATTTATAATTTTTTTAACATTTCTAGCCAAGGCAGGATGATGGATTCCAATTGAATTTCCAGCTAATAAAATCTAAGTACTTGGATTCATTTCTATTTTCTACCCTCGACATCTTTTTCTCATTCACACATTAGAAAATTCTTATGCTCGCTTGAGTCACTTCTGGAAAAGCAAACATAAACAAAATAATGTGTACATAGGCTCCAAGTCATCCTTAATTGGTTGCACATTAGACTCTTTGATACTTAGCTTTGATTTTGGGATCTTTTTCTCAGAAGTCTTGAGTCCCTCAATTTGAAATTTACTGGAAAATCTATAGTTTACACGAACTCTGAAATGGTTTGCTTTTACAAAATGGATGATTCATGGCTTCTCTTTTATTAGTTTTTTTTAGTTAAAGTCACTTGTTGGTGTCCGATCTCATAAGAGCCACCTCGGGCAGATGCTTAATTATCAGGAATCCACTTCAAGATGATTAAAGAGGTTTAATTTTCATGAATCTTGGATTATGAGGTGAGGTCGGACTTCAAGGTCATCTAGTTAGAAGGGTCAATCGACGTTGTTATCAAAGAACATCATCATGATTATATTGAATGAATGTTCCTGAATGACGTCAACACATCCTATGACTACCAACTTTTGATGTCAGCACTCCCATGCTCACCAATTAGGAGAAAGCAAGATATAAGTAATGATGACTTGACCCATGTGCTACAACTTAGATATCATGATGTGCTGTATATGTGGCTCATATAGAGTAGAATGCAGGTTTATTGGATCAAAATGGTCGATGCCCACCACAAACTACAACTTAGATCAAAATGGCCGATGCCGGAGCAGGCATCGACTTTGTGGGTTTAATTCACAGTTTGTTTAGCGTCGGTACGGTACATGTGTATTTTTCTTGTACGGGCCCTAAGTATGAGCTTGGGCTAGGGTTAGTATAAATACTAAGATGTAACGCTATTTTTCATACTGAATAAAATCTCCGATTCGCTCTTTGTGAACATAGGCACATCGCCGAACTACGTTAAATACTTGTTTTGATTTCTCTATTATTTTGTGCTTAAAATCTAACAACTGGTATCAGAGCAAGGTCTAGATGGCAAGTTCTTTGATTGCAAAACTCGATGTGATGAAGTTCGACGGAATGGGGAATTTCGGATTATAGCAGTAGAGGGTGAAGGATTTGTTGGCGCAATAAGAGATGGTGAAGGTGCTATTTAGGAAGAAGCCAGAGGGTAGTTTAGATGCCGATTGGGAAGAGCTCGAGGTGCGAGCAGTGGGTACAATTCGGCTCTGTTTGACGGACGAGATCATGTATCACGTAATGGACATTGAATCTTCGGCGGAAGTTTGGTTGAAATTGGAGAGTTGTTATAAGTCGAAGTCTCTCACGAACTAGCTACATCTAAAGCAACGACTGTACGGGCTTAAAATGCTAGAGGGTACAGATTTGATTCAACACACAAATGTATTTTATCAAATTATTAGCGATTTGTTGCGACTTGAAATCAAGTTTGATGACGAAGACAAAGCAATGATATCGTTGTGCTCGCTTCCTCCCTCGTACGACCACCTGGTGACCATGTTGACGTGGGGTAAAGAGACTCGAATTGGAGAAAGTCACATTAGTCCTGTAGGCCAGCGGAAACTGTGTACTGGCGAAAGTTCACATGGTGAAGGGTTACTAGGATCGTGGGAGAAAGAATGATAGAGGTGGTTTTTACAAAGGGAATACGAGATCGAAATCCAGAAATCAAGATAAGAAAAATGTTAAGTGCTACAATTGCCATCAGATGGGTCACTTTAAAAGGGACTATCCAAATAAGAAGCAGGGTGATGAAAGGAAAGATGATGTGTCCTCAAACTCGGCTAGTATTGTAGAAGGAGACTCGAATTTTGGAGATGGAGACATGCTATCAGTCTCTGCAAGTAATTCTGACAGATTACATGACTCTTAGGTACTTGATTCAGCCTGTTCATATCACATGTGTCCTCACTGGGATTGGTTTGATTCATATCGATCAGGTAATTTTGGATTTGTTATGATGGGTAATGATGCATCATGTAAGGTTATTAGAATGGGGTCTATAAAATTTAAAATGTTCGATGGTGTGGTGAGAACTTTAAAGGACGTTAGGCATGTACCAAAATTGAGAAAGAACCTAATTTCCTTAGGTATTTTAGACATTGTATTCTATGGCTATTCTTACAAGTCATGGGGCCTTGACAGTTAAGAAATGTGCTATGATTGTGATGAAAGGACAGAAATTGCAGGGAATATCTACAAACTATCGGGGAATACGGTTGTAGGTGGAGTTGCTACAGCAGAATCTAAGTCAGATGACACTCTCCTATGGCACATGCGACTAGGGCATATAAGAGAACGTAGTATGATTGAGCTTCACAAGACGAATTTGTTAAAGGGACTAAAATCATACAAACTTGATTTCTGCAAGCTTTGTGTACTTAGAAAATAGTCCAGAGTACAGTTCAAGACGGGAAAGCACAAGACAAAAGGCATTCTTGATTATGTGCATTCTGATGTTTGAGGACCAATGAGGGAGTTGTCTAAAGATGGATCTCAGTATTTCGTTACTTTCATCGATGACTTCTCTAGAAAAGTTGGGGTATATTTCATGAAGCACAAGTCTAAAGCTTTTGCCAAGTTCAGATTGTGGAAAGCAGAAGTAAAGAACTAGACTGATAGAAAAATTAAGTATCTTAGGATAGAAAATGGTACAGAGTACACGAATTCACAGTTTCTGAAATTCTGCGAGGAACATGGTATTCAGCGGCACTATACAATTCGCAAGACACCGCAACAAAATGGTATAGCGGATAGGATGACAGAACAATTGCAGAACGAACAAGATATTTGAGGTTGAATATAGGGCTTCCGAAGAGTTTTTGAGTAGGAGCTATGAACATAGCATGTTACGTCATAAATAGATCACCACGAGCAACACTAGATGGGAAAGTTGCAGAGGAAGTTTGGATAGGTAATGAAGTTGATTATTCTGGATTGAGAGTATTTGGTTGTCCGACTTATGTGCATGTATCTAGTGATCAGAGATCCAAGTTTGATCTAAAATCAAGAAAGTGTATCTTTCTAGGCTATGTGAAAGGTGTAAAAGGGTACAAGTTTTGGGATCCAGAAGCAAAGAAGATGGTGATCGGTAGGGATACAGTATTTGATGAAGGATTCATGCTTAACGAGCCTTCAAATGAAGAGAAGCCCAGTTCAGGCGAGGGTAACAGCAAGAGCTAAGTAGTGCAGGTAGAACTAGACAATGTTGACGTGGAGATTAATGCTCGGGGAGTGAACAGTTCTGGCTCAGAAGAGGAACGATATTATAGTTTTGCGATAGATAGACCACGTCGCACTATTAGGCCACCGGTGAAGTATGGATTCGAGCATTCAGCTTCTTATGTACTCGTTGGTTAGCGAACCTATAACTTTTCACGATGTCGTTGGTAGTCAGGAGAAGAGTAAATGGATAGAGGCTATGATGGAGGAAATTGAGTCATTGCATAAAAATGATACCTGAGATCTGGTTGAGCTTCTAGAGTGGAAGAAACCGATAGGATATAAGTGGGTGTACATAAAGAAAGAAGCAATGTCAAAAAAGGAAGGAGAAAGATACAAAGCTTGGTTAGTAGCTAAGGGACACGCAGAGAGAAAATGAGTAGATTATGATGAGATTTTCTCTCCGGTCGTCAGACACACTTCCATTAGGATTGTCTAGCAATAGTGGCCAATTTTGATTTGGAGTTAGAGCAGCTGGATGTGAAAATCGCTTTCCTTCATGGTGATTTGGAGGAGCAAATTTTTCAGAGTTCTTGGAACCAGGAACGGAAAATCTTGTGTGTAAATTGAAGAAGTCTTTATATGGACTCAAGCAATCTCTACGGCAATGGTACAAGAAGTTCGACTCCCACATGATTCAGATTTGCTACAGTTGTTCTGAGTATGATTGTTGTGTTTACTACAAAGTTCTCGAGGATAATTCATATATTTTCTTCATGTTGTATGTAGATATATGTTAATTGCTACTAAGAACATGAATGAGGTAGACAGATTGAAGTCTTTGTTGAGCAGTAAGTTTGACATGAAAGATTTGAAACGGCTAAGAAGATTCTTGGCATGGAGATTAACATAGATAGGAAGGCTGGAAAATTATGGGTATCTTAGAAAAATTATTTGAAGAAAATGTTGGAGAGGTTTAGCATGTTCGATGCAAAACCATGCCATTGGCAAATCACTTCATATTGTCTCTAAGAAGCATCGACATGGACACGTGTATACGACACGATACGTGTCGGACACGTTGACACGTAATTTTTTGAAAAAGTTTCGACACGATACGTCACCGACACGTTGATTAAAATATTATTTTTAGTTTATTTTAATTTGATAGTCTAAAGTAATAATATTTTATAATTATTGCATCATATGTATAAATAATTATAAAGGATAAATAGAAATCAAATTTGACATTAAATTCATACACATTTCTTAATAACATAAGTTCAAAAAGTAAAAACGAAGTGAATTACATCATTCATCTTGAACCTCTTCTTATCTCCATCATTCGCAAATACTATCGCCTCCAATTCCGGTTCGTCTAGAGAGCAACTTCAAGCACATCAACATCTTCAAATATAACAAATGCATCTTCAATCAACCGCTTTTAAAAACATTGGTCAACTCTCGATCACCGCCATAAAATTAATTAGTGGTCTTCTTTGTGGATCACTCCATCCATCACTTACAATGGTAACTCATTTTTCGCACACGTGCCTTTAATTGGGTTTAACAACCTTTCCACATTTTCTCTCTTTTTGAAGAAGAATAGTTCTCAACTTGTTATAACCGGGAGGCAAATACCTCGAAATTCGACTATTTGAAGCAAGAGTATAAGAATTAATGTAATAAGAATTTCTTGCTCTTGGTAAAAGGCAAACCACTTGAATAGAACATTTTAGCAATTTCGGAATCCAATTGGTCACATGTTATCACGTTAAAAGCATTTTCTATTGCACTATTCTTTCTTTTTTATTCCTCCAAATATAACAATCCTTAGAACTCAAATCATCCGATGACAATGGTACTCTTTTCCTCGCCTTAGTTTGCATTCTCAACTTGGCTTCATCTTCCATTTTTTGCATTTCACATATATCTTACTTTTCCACAAGCCCCAATTCCATAACCTTGTAATATTAACAAATGTGCCTTCACTCGTGTATGAACTTGTCTTAGTTGCAGTATAAAAATTGCATTGCCAAAGAATGCTACTACCCTTTTCATTAAATTTATCTAGTTTTGTAACATATTTTCAAAGAGATTTAGGTAAATCATCATCCATAGCATTACCACTCATAACTTCAAAAGAAAAAAATTCAATTAGTTAAATAAGATAGGAGTGATATTACCCAAAACTTGAAAAAATAGTTTCTTCTTGATCTTGCAAATGATTCTTCAAATGTGGATTGATGAAATTTTTGAAAAAGATGAAATAAGAAAGAAAAATTTTAGTGGATTTTTTGAATTTCTCTTGCAATTTTCGTAGGTTATAATGAGGAAGAAAATGTATTTGACTTTCTATATAAGTTTTATTTTTTATTGAAGGGTAAAATGGTAAATAATTGATTCAAATAAAATTTTGCCTATTTCTTTTGCCAAATAATATAGTTGGAACAAATAAATATTGATAAAAAAACGTACATTATATTACTAAAAGAGAGATTTAAAGTGGTGGGCCCAACAATTTAAAAACCGCATTAGTTTCGGTAAGACTTTCATTTCATTTCAATTTCCCTGAGTAGTCTCTTCATTTCCTTTCTCTTTTCTCTCTTTTTTCTTTCCTTCTCCAGACGACTTCTTCCCAGACTAGTCGTCGCCGGTTGCGTTTCTTCCCTGGCATTCAACAGTCACCGTTCATTTCTTCTTCCTATCTATTTTTCTTACTGATTTCTTCAAGCCAACTCATTTTCTCGCCTCCGACACGCCGCAAGGAACTTCAACGCACATCGGTGACGTGTCGGAGGCGTACCGGTGTCCAAAACGTGTCGGACATTGATACTTCATGCTTCTAAGGATTGTTTAGTAATTAGTGCCCTAAGAATGAAGAAGAAATTGCATAGATGTCAAAGGTGCTTTATACCAGTGTAGTGAGATGTTTGATTTATGCAATGGTGTGTATCAAACCAGATTTAACACGTGCAGTCAATGTGGTGAGCAAGTACATGGCTAATCTCGGCAGAGAGCATTGGAGAGCTGTAAAGTGGATTTTTAGGTTCTTGAAGCTACAGTAGAGTGTGGGATCATGTTTGCGAGACAACATGATGTTTCAAATGTAGATTATGCAAGCGACTTGGATGACAAAGGTCCGATGCAGGTTATGTTTTCACACTTGCAGGTGGGTTTATATGTTGGAGATATATGATGCAATCACTTGTGGCATTATCTACAACTGATGCAGAGTACATGGCAGCAACTGTGGCAGCCAAGGAATTATTGTGGCTGAGAGGGCTTGTCAAAGAGCTTGGGATCAAGCATGATAGAATAAAGTTGTGTTGTGATAGTCAGAGCGCCATCTTCTTAGCAAAGAATCAGATTTATCATGCAAGAACCAAGCACATTGATGTGAGATTTCACAAGATAAGGGAATTGGTTATTTCAGGAGAATTGTTGATAGAGAAGGTGCATACCTTAGAAAATGCAGCAGACATGTTGACCAAGCCAATCACAATGGATAGGTTCAAGCATTGCTTGAACTTGATTAACGTCTCTAGGTGTTAGAGAGGATGTATACCAATCAATTGGTCCCAAATGGTGTGTTTATCCCAGGTTATGTTTGTTTCAGTGTTTTCTCCTAAGGGGTGAATATTCATCAAGGTGGAGATTGTTGTATATGTGGCTCATATAGATTAGAACACGGGTTTACAGATAAAAATGGCCGATACCGGAGCGAAGCGCACCAAACGGAACGAAGCGGAGCGGAGCAATGACATCGGCCTTATGGGTTTAATTCACTGTTTGTTTAACATGGTCGTGGTACGGTACATGCGTATTTTTCTTGTACGGGTCCTAAAGTTCTGTATGGGCTTGAGCTAAGGTTAGCATAAATACTAATGATGTAACCCTATTATTCATACTCTATGATGCTCGGACTCTTCGAAATAGACGAAGTACCCGTGTCGGACACGACACGACATGGGTATGGATATGGGATATATGTCGGATCCTTAAAATTTCAACCAGACACTTCGCCCTTTTTGTTTGTTTCTTTTTTTTCTTCCCCTTCTCTGATAAAAATGGCCGATACCGGAGCTGAGCGCACCAAACGGAACGAAGCGGAGCGGAGCAATGACATCGGCCTTGTGGGTTTAATTCACTGTTTGTTTAACATGGTCGTGGTACGGTACATGCATATTTTTCTTGTACGGGTCCTAAAGTTCTGTATGGGCTTGAGCTAGGGTTAGCATAAATACTAATGATGTAACCCTATTATTCATAATGAATAAAATCTCCGCTTTGCTTCTTGTGAACGTAGGCACATCACCGAACCATGTTAAATACTTGTGTTGATCTATATATTTCACTTCTCTATTATTTTGCACTTAAAAGCTAACATGATGGTCTGACTGAACTCCTCAACCAGTCAAACCTCTTCGAGTGAGACGGTGGCGCACGAAGGTCAAGCAATTTAGCTTGACAAGACAAAGGGGGGCAAGCTCATATTGTAAGGCCTATGTAAAGGAGCCTTAAGGGGCAAATGCCCCAAAGAAAGGCCGAGCTAAGCTTTTACTTGTAACACACTACAATACACTACGCAATAAAATCTTTCTTTTCCTTACAATATCCCAGCAATCAAACACTTTTTTTTTTTTTTTTTTACTAAATTTATCTTATATTCTATAATTGCCACCTCAGTTTCAGTCATCAACATCATTTATTCTAGTGTGGAGGGTAAGTGGCCTAGTTTCTGGCCAGATTGGCATATTACTAGGTATAGGACTTCTTGAAGCCTTTACAAAGTCATTCAATGTCTTGAATTCATTATTAGAGAGAAATATAACAGAATTTCAAGAAATTTGTGTAACTCCACTCAAAACACTTTGTGCTCTTAACTTTTACCTACCCTTCCCATCTATCAACCTTAGAATCTATAGTTTGGCATCACAAAATCATTTCCATACTTGCAAAGTTCACTAACTAAACTTTGAGTAAGATGCGAAGGTTTCCTACGTCATCTTCTCTGTGGGGTTTTGTTTAATAAGATTGGTAGCATTTTTGTTCTCTGCTAGTTTTGTATGTTTGCTTATATGGTTTTGTCTTTATTGCAGGCTGTTATTGAAGATGTTTCACTAAAACAGAAAATATTTAGTGAAATCGAGAAGGCATGCCCTCCACACTGTATTTTAGCTTCCAACACGTCTACTATTGATCTCAATATAGTAGGAGAAAAGACCAGATCTCAAGATCGGATTGTGGGTGCACATTTTTTCAGGTTATAAAACTTCTCTTGGATGAATTAAGAATTGGATTTCATAAATTTTTGTCATTATCATTAGCTGTTATATAAATGAGAATTTGAAAATAAAACCTTAATACTCTGTTTTCAGACAGGATGGGCAGTTGACAAGCAGTAGCACTAATTGGAAGTGTTCTAAATTACTTTTTCCTGTTTAATTATGTCCACTTGGAAATTTAATAAAGAGAATATGTGCAAAGAATAAGGTATTTTCTCTTTGATTTTCATAATTTGTATGAAGAGGATTTTGAAGATCAAACTACACACGAGAATCTTAAAACATTCATATTGAATTGTTGATGAAACATACATGGAAGGAAATAGGTAGAAGAAAATATTTCCATTTTGGGAATTAGAAAATGAAATGGTTATTCTTTGATGTGATTCTTCATTTCTTTCCAATTTCAAGGTGTTGACAGGATTTAGAATTTTGAATTTAGAAACACTTACACTGCCTTAAATGAAATCCCTTCCTATCTCTACTAGAAAATCGCTTCTTTCTTTTTAGTACCCTTTCCATCCTAGTTGAAATGCATAATTGAGAAACACAATGGTTAGGCTGATAGACATGTGGTCTGATATTCTTGCATGTTTATGCTTATACTGTGGCAATACATGGTTGTAATTAATGGAAAGTTTATTTTAGTTACACTGTTTGAGAATGTCAATTTGGAACTGGAAGTTGTTAAATACTGGCAGTTACTTTAGGAGTTCAATAGACAATATATGTCAATTTAACTGCTCACTTGATTTAATTTTCGACAGTCCTGCCCATGTAATGCCTCTTCTGGAGATTGTGCGGACAGAGAAGACCTCTCCTCAAGCAATTCTTGACCTAATGGCGGTTGGGAAGACCATTAACAAAGTTCCTGTCGTCGTTGGAAACTGTACTGGCTTCGCTGTTAATAGAACCTTCTTCCCATACTCTCAAGGTGCACATATTTTGGTTAACTTGGGGGTGGACTTGTTCAAAATCGACCGGCTCATAACCGAATTCGGCCTTCCTTTGGGCCCATTCCAGTAATTTCGTTGCCTCTGTATCATAAAGCACGACTTCATGTTCATTGCTTCTGTATCATAACCTCTGTCCTGATTATTTTGGAATTATTTCAACAGGCTTCAGGATCTAGCAGGATATGGAGTAGCTGTCGCAACAACGAAAGAATTTGCTTCTTACTTTCCTGATCGCACCTTCCACTCTCCATTGGTTGAACTTCTTGTGAAAAATGGGAGAAATGGTAATAATGTAATTCACCCTATATTAGTACTAAAGCTTAATCTTCACTTTATACTTATTTCTGCTTATGGTGTTGCAGGTAAAAATAATGGAAAAGGATACTATATTTATGAGAAAGGAAGCAAGCCAAAACCTGATCCTTTGGTATTACCAATAGTAGAGGAATCTAGGAGGCTCACCAATATAATGCCCAGTGGAAAGGTATACAACAGACTTGATGACACCACTTGACATGACTATCATCCATGTGTTAAATATTGTATTGGGCTGTTAAGTCCCACACTTGCGCACATTAAAAGATATCGTTTACTGATCTTTGCTGGAAATTTCTATGCAGCCTATTACTGTCACTGACCAGGAAATTGTCGAGATGATACTTTTCCCTGTGGTGAACGAGGCATGTCGTGTTTTGGACGAGGGCATAGTAGTCCGAGCATCTGATCTTGATGTTGCATCTGTTCTCGGCATGAGTTTCCCTTCTTATAGGTGAGTGACTCCATGATAATCCGTTGCCTGAAATATTTAAATATTACCACCTTCTACCCAGTTTCTCTGCATTTTCCTGGACTCTTTCAAATTACTTAATCGGGCATTGTCTTGTCATTGTCTCCATGATAATTCTTTGGGATGTTACTAGTATAAACATGTTATGGAGCATGTATGAACTCAGTTTTATGTCTAGCATTTTTTTTTTGTATCTGCACACAGGCACAAATACTGGAGAGAAGAAAATTAAACATGAAAAAATGAAATCCAGAAGTTGACTAGTTATAATATGGAAAATAAATTAACTAGAAAAACACAAAAGATTAGACAGCTGGAAGGGAAGGGACTAGGTCAGGAGGTGAGAGAGGCTAGGACTTGAACAGTTTATGTAACATTGTTTTGCTGAATATTCATGTGATGTATGTATTTCGAAGTTGCCAAATATTCATATGACCATTTGTACCATTTCCTTTTAAGTGTATGAATGATTCCTATGAAAATCTCACAAACTATTTTTATATTAAAAGCCCACTGAGGTAGTATGTCTTTGTGGCAGAGGTGGTATTATTTTCTGGGCAGACACCATTGGGGCTGACCATGTATATCAAAATCTCAAGAAGTGGTCACAAATATATGGTAACTTCTATAAACCGTCGTCGTTTTTAGAAGAAAGAGCATTGAGAGGCATTCCATTAGTAAGTACTTTATTATTACAGCATTATACTTACCCATCAGTAATCTACTGGTTTAATTATGTAGTTCTTTAATACCTTTTTTCATCATGCGTATGACTGAATTTTTATTCCAGTAATCTACTGGTTTAATTATGCAGTTCTTTAATACCTTTTTTCTTCATGCGTATGACTGAATTTTTATTCCCAGTAATCTACTGGTTTAATTATGCAGTTCTTTAATACCTTTTTTCTTCATGCATATGACTGAATTTTTATTCCCCTACCCCCTGGAGGGGTGTTTTCTTATTGGAAATCTAGTAACACTTCTTATTTAGAAAAGAGAGCAAAGAATTATGACGTTCAAGTAGATTAACACTTAATTAATGGACTTTGGGGATTGTTGTTAAAACAATTTTAAGAATGTCTTAATATTTATATACAGTATTTAGTTAATTTGAAGATTTATGCTTCATTCTCTATGCTTTTGGACTTTGAGCCTGCTTTTAGCCCCCTGGCACTGCACATGGCAATATGTTCTGAGAGAGTGAGCACCTGAAACAGTACAATTATTAAAAACCGTTTGATGCGAAAGAATGTCAATTGTGCTATAGTAAATCAAAGATGCATAAATTTAGCCTTGTTTGTTTTCTGTTGACTAGAGTGATGTCTTCCTAGTAGAACTGCTTAGAAGAAAGAGACGAAGACCAAAATTAACAGTTTGTTGGCGTGAAAGCTAAATATTTGATTGTATTGGACCATCAGTAAATGTAGTGATGGACAGAAATGAGGATGAAAAGGACTTTATACTACGAAGCCCAAATTTATTGGAAAGAGTTTATTAGTTGTTGAAGCAAAAACCAAATGAGCAGATTATAAAAGACAAAAGTAAAAGTTTAGTTTTTTTGTGGAAAAGAGGGTAAATGAGAGAAGGAATGAAGCATTATTTAACTCAAAGCTATCTAAGACGTACTCATGGTCCAAACTTTGATCAAAGCTGCCACATGTAACCAAGTTGCTAGGCTTGTTGTTGGACAGGTCCGTGTGTGTACACACAAGTCCGTGCTTCACTGTTGTACATCCACATGATTAAGGTTTATCTATGCTGATTCACGGTCTCTTGTTTTTCTACAGAGCGCACCAGCTTCAACACCTTCAGCATCAAGGTCACGCATGTAGGCAGTACATATCCAAAGAGGGTATAATAAATCTCTGTACCATTTGCCAAATTAAGTGAATAAGACTTCCAGTAGCACTGGCAATATTTTAAACACTTGAATAAACCCAAATCTCTCAAAATCCATTTGTCTCAAAGATGTGATTTGACTGTGCTCTAATTTTTCGATGAAAATTGATGCAAACTTCTATGAATTAAAATTGCATGTTTGGTACAAGATAGCCCGGGTAAAAGAGGGGGGGGGGGGGGGGGGGGGGGGGGGGGGGGGGGGGGGGGGGGGGGGGGGGGGGGGGGGGGGGGGGGGGGGGGGGGGGGGGGGCGGGGGGGGG